>WBNM01021077.1:9797-90562 GCA_013399055.1 Ramphastos sulfuratus
CCACTGGAATGGGCTGCCCAGGGAGGTGGTGGAGTCACCGTCCCTGGAGGTGTTCAAGGCACGTTTGGACGTGGCACTTGGTGCCATGGTCTAGTCTTGAGGTCTGTGGTAATGGGTTGGACTTGATGATCTTTGAGGTCTCTTCCAACCTTGCTATACTGTGATACTGTGTGATACTGTGATACCATGAGAAACTCATCCCCACCAGGAATCACGTTATCCGCGTGAATCCATAATAATGTGCCTTTTGTTTTGGAACTTCTCCAGTTTCAAACTGATTTGCCAAATTTCTTATTTGCCAATAATAAATAGTAAAAACCCCACTTTGTTTCCTCCTTGACAACCTCTGAAACACATTTCAGCCTTGGGCACTTTTTACAGCCATGCACAACAATTCAGAACAGGAAAAATGACAGATTCCATACTCCAGCAGTGCCGGTAAATACCATTGCAATAATGTTATCATTCACTGTCAGATATTGAAAAGGTACAAATTGAGGCAGATAGTATGACACTGTGGGTGCACACAGTACTGTGTGAAGCTTTTTTCTCCTCACTGCTCCTCATTGCTTATTCGTGCAGACACCACTAATGCATTCCATCCAAAAGAAGATTATGAAAATTAACTACTAGTGCTTATTTTGCAAGGTGAGTTAAACTAAGGCTGAAGTTGAAGCTTGTAATATCATACAGTTCACAGACACAATAGTTTCAGATTATTTAGAATCATAGAATGGTAAGGTTGGAAGGGACCTCAAGGATCATCTAGTTCCAACCCCCTGCCATAGGCAGGGACACCTCCCACTAGTACAGATCACTCAAGGCCTTGTCCAACCTGGCCTTGAACGCCTCCAGGGAGGGAGCATCCGCAACCTCTTCCAGTGTCTCACCACCCTCACTGCAAAGAACTTTCTCCTAACATCACCTAAATCTAATTTCTTAGATTGAGAACAGAGCTCATAGGTTCAGAATACTTGGGCAAAACCTCAAACCACTTATTTCAGAGTTCCTTCCTCAACTATTCATTCTGTATGTGTGCTAAGCATAAGGCACACCCAGAGTCTGTTCTGTGTTCAAAACTGTTCTATTTAGGAGATAATCCCCACACCTCTGTGGTGTTCCCTGATCCTGTCCGTTTAAGAATTGAGTTGCAAGCCTTGGAATCAAGCCACACACTTTATTGCAGCAACATATGGCAGTAACATGTCTTGAAAACTGAATGTTCTCCAGTCACTTAAAGACTCATTTGTCTGTCTTTGTTGCTGGTAAGCCATTTTTCTGGTATAAACACTTAAGAGCTTATCTATAGAGCTTGCTTAACTAGGTTCTGATTGTCATACAGCTACTGATGGTATTTATTTCTTTAAAAGAGGCTATAAAATCTGTGGATGAAAGGCATAGTCAAAGCATTAACTTGATTTCCTCAGTTTCTGATCAAAATAATCAATTCCACCCTAAAAATTTAATTTGAAAGACTTTTCCCTCCCACAAATTTTCTTCACTTTAAGTCAGTGTTAGTTCAAACAAGCTACAGTTCTAATCATATGTTTACACACTTGTGGGAGTCCTTCAGCAGTCAGGGCATCTCTCTGGAGTCCCACTTTATACCAAGGCACCTGTGGTCAGTGCTACCGCGTGCAGCTTAGCAGAATTGCTGCAGAGTGCTGGGTTCTACACCTGCGTACATTTGGCTGTTGGAAAGGGGTAGGAAGGGATTCAACCCACATTTCATCAAATCTTCAAGCCTGGGTTACATATACACAGAAAACCTGCTTTGCATGAACCAGTGAGTAAGAATAATGCAGACAATTGTGTCTCGATCAAGACACAGCAGCATGTGGAAGATTTTGACATGATCATAGCTCTACTTGACATGAGCCAAATGGAATTTGACAGTGTTCCTTATCACTGACCCTCAGACTGCAAAAAAGAAACAAATTCTTATGGACAGATTATTGTCCCAGGAAGGGCAATCAAGTCTTAAAAGTGAAAATGGTGTAAGACAAACACTAAACATATAAGGCTTGTACGCAGAAGAAATAACACCTTCTGTACTGACCTTCATGTCTTCCTGCTGTGTCTTCCCTTAAAATGCCTGTTGAGGTCAGTAATGCATAAAGCTGATAGGGGATTGTGACTACCAGGTCCATGCAATGTAGTGATGATGAGACCTTTCCTCTGCAAATAAAAATAAAAATTTAAAAAAAAAAAGTTTGTTAAGGGGTTTCAAACGTTGGGGGTGGGATGAGGGTTGTTTTCTCATTTGTTTAATTAGAGGTTAATTGCTATATATAGCCCCATGGAAATGAATTTTTAGGAGTTACTTAAGAAAAATAATTTTTCAATAATTTTTTTCACTTTTTTTATTCGTGTAGGCAGTCATTATCTTCAATGTGTCACACACAAGTATTTGGGTCTGTTTGCTTTTTTATAAGTCAGTAGATGTATTCATATAACTTAGAACACAATATTGAAATGTTACTGACTAATGGCCAACTCTGTTTACTAAGTACAAAGGAAGGCATTCTGGCTTTTATCCACTTTGCTCCTTAACAGTACAGTGAATGAGATCATTGCTGACCAAACCAGTCAAACAAGTTTTTTTCCAGGTAAGATAACAGAGCAAACCTATTTGTATATTCAGCACTGGAAGACAGATACAGGATAGCACCAAAATCTGAGAACTGTAGCCATAACACAAATTAATATAATTTTATGATGGTTTATTTATATATAGCACATGCATTCTTCTATTATAATTTTTTATGGTTTTATTATAAAATGTGAAACACCACATTTATCCTCCAAGCATACACACATAATTTTATTTACTAGGTCTGGCATACAAAAGCACCTGGATTATGCTGCAAAATTCAGCTATGCACAACCTTGAACAAGCAGCAGTTATTTTTGGTCTTTATGGTCATTAGGAAAACAAATGCAAAAGCTTTTTGCATGTGAAAAAAGGATAAACGTGCAGCAGGTGGAGTCTGTAACACCAATGTTAAAAATGCATAGATGTTCAAGCTTATCTTCATCAGGATAAATTTATGCTTACAGCAAGTTAGTTAGCTAAGTTGATGTAAAAATCTCATGAAAGTCTCATTTTACAGTTAGTGGAGATCTAGTTAAGAGTCAGCAGTGCATAGCATGTAACCCATCCTGTCCTAGAGGCCCTATCTAAGTAGATTGCATGAATTGCAGACAAAGTCCTCAGTTCTCTTCATCGGTTGTAAACAGAGGTGTCAACAATTGCCCTTAATTCAAGCTGCTAATTTATAGAAAGGCTACAAATTGACTTGTTGCCACCTGGTAGTTAGATGCTTCAATTTTAACATGAGAAAGAATGTTAGTCACAGAGATACTGAAGACACAGCATCCCTCTGTAGGGACAGAGCTCCCAGAAAAGCTTCACTGAGAAGCAGAGATGACATTAAATCTATTCTAAGAAAAGAATGTATCATCACAGATATTTAAGTTTGGAATTGGCCTTTCCCATAACTTGGAAATATAAGGCTGCCAATCCAGACCTCTCTCAATCATTTAGTTGTTTAGGGTAGGACAAAGCTTGCTTGGATGTGCAGGGAATCATACTGGTTCAGAGCGAGTTCATAAAAGATGACAGCTCAGGTCAATTCAGCACTGGGCTCTCTGCTGCCCAGAGGACTAGCCCAAATCACACTTTAGCTGATAGAGCCCATTCCATCAACTTTTTCTGCTAGTGTGTTCAAAAGAGAACAAAGGCTCTCCCACAGAGAAAGAATAGACTTCAAGCAGCTAGTTTTTTGAAAGGTCAAGAGAAAAAAAAAAAAAATAAAGCATTATTGGAGAAAGACCATTAGCATGCAACATATTGATAAGATTGTTCTGTGTCTGCTTTTTTGTTAATTTGTCAGCTTTGCGATAATTTTTGCTTACATGTTCATAAATAGAGTTGCACTTTAAACTGCAGTATTACTCAAATTAGAAAATAAGAATTTTCTAAAGCAAGCAGTAACTATAAGAAATCAAAAATAAATTAAGTAGAACACATTTCCAGTGGTGGTTTTCCATCTTCTCTTGTACTAGACATCTAAGGGGTCTCTAAATTCAGCAAAACTGAACAATAACACCTAAAATTACCTATCTTTTTCTCTTTAATGATACTCTCTTCTCTTTCCCTATACAAGGATGAACTCTTCCTTTTTCCAGTTATGGAGGAGGCCTCACTCTTTAGAGGCCCTATACAACACACAAACTTGAGCAAAATGACATCAACAAAAAATTGTTTCAGTCATCTCTAATCTGCTAGGCACACTTGTGCTGGTTTGAGGCTAATTGGAATATTTTTATGAAAATAATTAGATTATAGGCTGTGGAAAGAAAACAATGGTGATGTCTACTTCACTCATAGGCTTGCTGGGATGTACAAGAACAAGGACACAAACAGATAACACAGAGAGTCTCTCTGGGAGATTCTGGCCTCTCTGCTGAGTAACCTAAACTAACCACTCTGCTTCTAACACCCCTTACCGATCCTCCAAACTCACCTTGCGTGTAAGGCAAACCTTAGGGTAAGGTAGAGAAGTGGAAAGAAGGTGGAAGGGTGGTTGGGAGCTACCTCCTGGGGACTCTGATTTCTGGGAGAGGTATTGTGTTTCTGTATTACCTTTAACTTGTATATTTCTGTAAATGGCAGCACAAAAGAGTAACAATGAGATAGCAGCATCCATAGCCTGATAGTCACATGTTTTGGGTCACCTTATGCTCCTGTCATAGGACACAGGGTGGGGAACATTTATGGAGAAAGGTTTTTCCCCCAAATGCAGAACTAGTGTCTGTGATTAACCTTTCTGCTGAGTGCACCTGAGGTAAATTCCTTCCATATTCCACATTCAACAGCTGATTTACAATTAGCACCTGTATGTGCTACAGAAGTTTAGTATGGGTTCCCAACAGTCTGAATCAATGTCTGAACCATAACCTAAACACTCTAAAACAAACAACCAACATACAAACCCCTAAAAATGCAAAATAATTAAACAAACAAACAAAAAAAACACACGACAAAACATTACACTCTCTCCTCTTAAATTCATCAGTTTAGCAGTTACTGAGCCTCATACTGCCAAACAACACTTCAGTGACAAATCAAAAGAGGAGGAGAAGATACGAATAATAAAATAGTCTTCCAAGTTTGGTCTCAAGTTCATAACTGGCCTACAATTAGAATATACTTCAGAATAATTTCAGTATTTAATCCACTGAATTTTGAAAGAATACAGATGTATTCTTCATTTACTTCTTGACTTTAACAGAGAAACAAATGCATTTTTAAATAATTAATCATATGAATGGGCATGGAAACTGCAATGTACCAAGGTGAGCTACTTTTTCTCCAAAATTTATTTCCAGCTGGGAAAGCTCTTTTTGTTACATTTTTCATTTTCACATTGTGGAATCCTTGGGAATGTATTTTGATAAATAACATTGATATGATTTTTATTTTGCCTGTAAACTGTGATTTGTACTCCAAGCTACTGACAGTGACACATAACTCATAAAATAACCGTTATTCTTAACTTATTCATATCCTGGAAAGAAACTTGAGCAAACAAAGATGATGATCTGTTTTGTTTGGGTTTTTTCTTAACCTGTTTTTAAAGTCATGCTGTATAACTTGGAAGATACAACTTATTTATTGAATTAGAGTTCCTTAGAGGTTAAACAGTAATCCATGGAGACAGTTCCATAACTTCTCTTTAGCTGTCATTCATTAGATATGTTCCATCTCATGAATTATGAATAATTTCATTTTAAAGCACTCTTTTATTTCCTTTAAATTTACCTAAAACTTTATTAGATTCAGTCAGTATAGCCCTGACAGACAGCCTGCATACATTGAAAACACTCCCAGTGGAGAAGCATAAAACATTTAAAATCTGTATTTGATCTGACAACAGCAGCACCATGTTTGAATTAGAAACAGATTAGACATAATTGACGATAAAGAGGACACAAGCATCATTCCTATCTTGGTGGAGTGGGCTTTAAATTATCAGATTCATCCAGAATACATTACTGAGAAACATTGAATTGTTATCTTTAGACAGTCTTTTCTATGAGTTTACAATTTCTCAGTTCAGTGAAGCTTGCCACCAGCTTGTTATCAGAACAAAAAACGAAAAATCATTCAGTTCAGAGCACAGAACTGATCTCACCTCTAAAAGTACACGTTTTCTTCTGATAACAGACATTTCTTTGGACTGCAGAGGTACCACCTCATGCTTTCCAGTGAAGATGATTTTTTTAAAGATTCTTCTGCTTTTTGATTAATTCCTAACAACATTAAAGTAGATATTGTTTGTCAATTTGCAGATCAAACAACCCTCTCCACAGAGAAACACAGAATTTCATTCTCCCATCCTCCCTCTGCTTCTTTTCTTCTTAAAAAAATATTTGTTGACTTTGTGTCACTCCTTTCCTTTGTCCTTACATGGTGATAAACACGGACTCCTTTCCAAAAAAATAATTTATGCAAGGTTATAGTTTGTTTCCTGCATTTTCTAGAACATGTCTGTGTACGTCAACTTTGGAAATAAACCTTGGCAATATAAAACATCACTCTATCAATGCAACTATTTTGTACTGAATATAGTTTGATTTGTATACTATTTTGACCCATCCAAATGAGGAGTGCAAAAATACATGCACTGAAGATATTAGTAAATCCCAGGCTTAGCGTTTAGCGCTTTCACTTAACCCACCTAGCTCTTAGCAAGGATGTACTCCACCTCAATTTTATCCCAGAATAGTCATATTCCATACATTGCTTTTATATATCTCAAAGGCTCATCTACTCTGTAAGTACCTGTTGCTGGCAAGAAGGTGAGACACAAATGCAATTGAATAAAGACAAGGACTTGCGTAGCAACATGCGTAATTTGACACTGCAATTTAAAGGCAGCTATGCAAAGATAGGTTTTTTGCTGTTGTTTCAGGAAACTTCTACAGGGCTTTTGCAAACATTTCTTTACTTTGAATCTCATTCTACATAAATTCTACAGTTCTGTGACATAGTTCTCCTCCTTGCAGCTCACTAGTCCTCAAAAACTTTTTCAATCACTATTTGAAGCAAGTTGGCTAGAAGACGATTAAACACTAGAAATCCTCTGACAACACATTCTGTCTATAAACCGTACTTTGAGAAGGATATTTCCACAGTGAATTTTATTTTTCAGAGAAATGAAAGATTAGAATTCAAAAGTAAAGAAATTATTTGGAAAGATTCCCCATTTCCATTTGCAGTGTGAGTCTTCACACTGCCTGTAAATCATGCTAGGGAAAAAAAATAACTACAGAAACACCTTTACTCATTTGTAAAAATCAAGTTGAAAGCAAAGCTCTGATTCATAAAGAACTAGTTGTTTACATACTAAAAAACTCAATATACCGGTGCTATTTTTACTGCTTCAGCTTTTAGTATGTCAACACTCTTCTAATTAAAGTTATATCAAAGAGCGTGACTCAAAATTTTGAGAAGATTATCTTCAATTTACATGTACCATCTGAGACCATTTCTGCACCTCTGTGTGCAAACAGGCATATGCTCGTCAGGGAGAAGCAGGGGCTAGCAGCTTCCCAAGGGAAGGTGAACCAGGAGTAGGAGGTCACCCTGGCACAGAAAATGCCCTCACCAGCCAAGGACACAGTCCCACAGGGCCTACAGCAGAGTTGGGTGTTTGTACCTGGGTCCGTCAACAGTCCCAAATACAGTCAGCAATGAAACAGGTCCTGAGTCACTGCAGCTACAGTCAGGAAGCACAAAAGGGACAGACAGGGACTAGCTACAGTGTACAGCCATGGGGGTCTGTGGTGGGTTAGGAAACTTTCCTCCCCACACTAATGAGGTTTACCAGACCAGCTCAGATGGCTTAGAAGTAAGATAAAGCTATATAAACAGCAAAGCAAAATTTACAAGCATATATACCCAGTATTTACAAATATTTAGAACTATATACAAATTAAAAGTAATACAGAAATCCAAATTCCCTCCTGGACAAAGAAACTGCCCAGAAGGGGCTCACAGCCTCTCTCTCTCTCTCTTTATCTCCCTTCCCAGACAGAAACCAAAACAACCAGTCAGCAAAGCTGCTTGTTATCTGTTAGTGGAGCCGAGTGAAGAAGCACTGAATAGGGAAGCATCCCAGGACAGAGTGGGACAAATTATTTACATTTTGGCTTTTTACCCCTTCCAGCAAACCAATGAATTATATAGATTTCATCATTATTTTATTTTCACAACCAATGACCTAATTTCTCTCATTAAAATATTCCAATAAGCCTCAAACAAGCACAAGGTCTGTCCAGGAGACCATGCCTAGAGCATACCCACCTAGAATATAGGCCCAGGTTCAGATCCATCTGGGATGCAGGGCAAGAGGCAGGCTTGGAAAATGACACACCTGCCAGAGACTGGAGGCTCAAGCCTGGACTTAAGTGCATTCCCCTGAGGGAGGAGTGAGGTTCTCAGACTAGGCTGAGCAGGACCATTAAAACCTTATTAGTACACTCAGAATGCTAACAGTTTGCTAATCAAGCTGCTAATTACCTGACCAACCAGAACAGACAAGGAGTGCCCTGATCCTACAAGATTAAGATTACTCAATACAAAAATAATGGCAAAATTTTCCAGACATGCCTTCTAGGACATAATTGTGCAACCTGGAAATCCTACTCCATGAAGGCAGACCACATAAATTAATGGTCCTGTCTGGCCTTAAAACCTATGTTTCATCAATAAAGGAGATCCATAATTAAAAACTGCCTTTAGCTTATGACTATGTGGGTGAAAAAAACACATAAACTAATGGTCCTGTCTGGCCTTAAAACCTATGTTTCATCAATAAAGGAGATCCATAATTAAAAACTGCCTTTAGCTTATGACTACGTGGGTGAAAAACAGCTCCTCTCACTGACAAATATATTTTTCTTCTAAACATTTTAATTGATTCCTAGGAGGACAACACTACAGCACTAATAAACACTTCTCATTAAAATCTCTCAAATAAAACTGAAGGGGACTAAGAAAAATCCACAATGTCCCCATTCTAGACCCCTTTGAGGCAACAGAGTACTGACCTTAGAACAGATAGCAGATATAGAATCACAGAATTATAGAACAGCCTGGGTCAGAAGGGACTTCTAAAGGTCATCTTCTTGAACCCCGCTGCAGTCATCAGGGCATCCTCAACTAGGTAGGCTGCCCAGAGCCCTGTTGAGTCTCACTTTGAATATCTCCAGGGATGGGGCCTCAACCACCTTCCGGGAACAACCTGCCCTAGGGTTCTACTGCCCTTGTGGTAAAGAACTTGTTCCTAATTTCCAGTCTAAATCTGCTCTTCTCTAGTTTGAAGCCATTGCCTCTCATCCTATCACTACAGGCCTTTGTAAACAGTCTCTCTCCATCTTTCTTGTAGGCCTTCTTCAGGTACTGGAAAGCTGCAATTAGGTCTTCCCAGAGCCTCCACTTTTCCAGGCTGAACAACCCCAGTTCCCTCAGCCTGTCTTTATAGCAGAGGTGCTCCAAGCCCCTGACCATTTTTGTGAGCCTCATCTGGAGCCACTCCATCAGGCCCACGTCTTTCCTATATTGAGGACTGCAGACCTGGACCGTAGTACTTCAGATGAGGTCCCACCAGAGCAAAGTGGCAGAATCACCTCTTTGGGTCTGCTGGCAACGCATCTTTTGATGCAGCCCAGGATGTGATTAGCCTTCTGGGATGCAAGTGCACACTGCTAATGTCCAGCTTCTCATCTACCAGCACCCCTAAGTTCTTTTCCACAGGACTGTTTCTGTCACCTCATCACCTAGAGTCTGTATTGATAGTGAGGACTGTTCCAGCCCAGGTGCAGAACTCTGCACTTGCTCTTGTTGAACCTCACTCTATGTTTAAAAATTTATCCAGTAAAAAAAAGTTTCTAAGGTAAACAGCTTAAAAAAAAAATCATTAAAGTCCATTCAAGGTTGTTTTTATTCTTGCTCCTTTTTAATTATATGCCAAAATTTTATAGATGTTATGCAGAACTGGAGGAATGGATTCAGCTCAGGATCCTCACCCCTAGTTCTGGCACCTACTGTCCACAAGGTTGGTTTGAAAACTTTGAAATGTCAGCTATAGATTCCTGGTCCTATATAGCCATTGGATGTCCCATTACTTCATCCAGACTTGTGCACTCTCCTCACATTCTCTAAGTGTTTTCATGAATAAGTCTCTCCATTCAGTAACACTAATAGTATGTAATCTAAGCAAATGTTAATTAGTGTGTGAAAACACAAGGTGAACCATATACATCCACTACATCAATAAACAAGTAAATGCAATCAAATCAAACGCAGAAGCATTGTCTCAAGGTTTGGTTAGTGGGATCTCCTTTTTTTCCTCCCCTCTCTTTCTAAACAAGAGAGAATTGCATTCCAGATGTACAACAAGATATTCCTGAGAAGAATTGTGGACACATTTATACATCTTTTCTGCTTCTGCTGCATTTGGTTCTAGTAGTAACTTTATTCATATTCTTAGAGCTGCAGTAGTAGGGTCATGCTGTATGACAGCAGAAAATAGTTCAGGTGGGCACCTGAGGGGTGGGTACTGCACTGTGATCCTCAATCATCTTTTACAAGTGTTCAGAGTTGTCACTAATATTTAAAAAACCAAAAACCTCTTTTCCCAGAGAGCAGATTTTCAGAATACCATACATAGACAATTTTCATTCTAGACACCAGCTCTCGTGCTCTGAGCAGTCCTGTACTAGATTTGCAGCATGGTGAGAAGTGACATTTTGAAATGCAGTTTAGATATAAATTTACACCAAAGATGACACAGAAATGTTAAAAATCCTTATCACAGTAATGCATAAAAAAAAAAAAATCGAGTCTACACCAATTAAAGAAGAAATAACTATTTCTAAGCTATTAGGAACACCTTGAAAGCATCAACATTTTTGTGAGCGTGATGTTTATCCAGAGGAAATTTAAGCCTAAAGAATTTAGACCTATTGTCCTGAAGAAACATCCAAGGCAGCATGGAGAGCAAAGTCCTCAAAAAAATCTCTTTTGTCTCTTAGGTAAAAGGGATTAAAAGAGATCCTTCAGTCCATCCTTCTGTACTTAAATACAAAAATATATACACATACACAGAGATAGATTACATATATATATTTGTGTGTGTATGTATGTATACATGAAAATATGTATGAAACAGAAACCAGAGAAGCCTACCTAAATCTCATCTGTGTTCCTTAAAAATTCAGGTCCATTTTAAAAGTAAATTCATTATTTAAAAGGCTTATGGACAACAACTATTAAAAGAAAAAAAAAATCTTTCAAAATTCACTAACTTCTTCAGAACACTGTCCTTGAATAAATAAAGAACACTACCATGAACAAATATAAACACATTTTTAAAATAATGTAATTATTTATATTTCCTTATAATAATAATTAGAAAGAAACAAGAAAAAACCTCAATTAAAATGAAAATATCTGTTCTTTAGGATGCACTAAGGCTTCTGAATATTTTGGAAGCTCATAATTTTTGTAGAATTTTAGTACTCCTTCACTAAGAAAACACCCACAGAACAGAAACTGCTTCATACATCAAATTTTACCATTTATCTGTTAGGTACTATTATTTGCTAAAGTGTTTCTCCAGAATATAAACAGTGACCAAGTATTCCTCTCCTTCATAGCTACTTGACTTACTTCTTTCAAGGTATCTATCTGATCTACGTCACGACAAATGAACAGCTCAAAGTGAAAAAAGCAGTGGAAAAAAAAGATTAAATTGAAGAAAGAAAAGATGTCCTTAAAGCCAAGTCACATGCAAAGACTCAAGATATTCTACTGATAACAATGGCAATTATAACTTGTCCGTTGTTATCAGCAAGTTTTCTGTCTGGTCCTAGAAATTATTTAATAGGAAACAGCTGCCTGGATAGATATTTCTCAAGTGCTGTAATTTCTGTTTCATGCATCATAATAACATAAAAAATTCAAAGCACCTACTGTCATCAGCCAGACACTTGTTTTCACTCACATCCTCCTACATGCTGATTTAACTTACAACACTTGCTAGTGAGGTGGGCTGTAATTCAGATCCTTGTGACCATCAGTATCACTTTCCAATAGAGGAAAACTGGAATCTTCAGCCCAGACATTTTCACCATGAGTTTTCTTTAGTCCATGACCAGTTGAAAATATCTCAGCTGACTGGACTGCTATGGCTAGTAGAGAGTTCAGTGAGGCACATAAAGCCCACCCTTTCTAATACTGTAGTTGAAGATACTGTTTTGCTGGGAAAGGTAATGGATTCACTAAAGCTCAGAGCTGGGCTGACTGGCTATTTGCTCCTGTCCTATCTTTTCCTTTGCTATCTTCTCACACCATCATTTTTCCAGCTGCTTCTATTTCCATTCTCCCCTGTCCTATCAACATCCATTGCTTTTCTCAACTATTATTTTAATCTTTGTTTACTTTTTACTATTATACAGTGTAACCAATTGACAGTCATTCTATTTTTCCTTCGATAAATGATGATATTTTTATATATTTATTTATATTTGCACCCATCGTATAAACAAAAATTGAAAAGGGAAGAAATTGGATAGAGATTTTTTGCATGTCCTACTAGTCTGGCAAAAATAGTCTTGAAAAAAACCTCAGTTTGCATTAACATTAAATCTCTTAAAAAAAAGAAAATGTTTCACAAACAACTTCTGTCTGCTGTCCGTGGACATAACCTTATAGCTTACAGAGAAGTCCCATGGATACATAACCTCAGTATCATTTGCAGATCTGGAAGCAGAAACAGTACCAGGGGTCCTGATGAGGAATGAGGAAGGCAAAGCAAGCATTCAGCTGATAATCTTAAAAAACCAAACAGTTACCAAGAAATACCCAGCCTGGAATATAGCTATAGAAGTAATTTGACACCGAATGCTCAGTAATAAATACACTGTAAAGCCAAAGACTGACTGCCTGTACACAAAACACAGCTTTGCAGGCAGCTCGTCCAGCTGTAGACTTCAGCGTGCATTAGAAAGGCACTCTCAACTGGGCAAGCTAGACAGAAGCCCGTTTAAAAAAAAGTTAGCAGGTATCATTCAAAGAATGTGTGCTGGTGAATGGTGGAAATGACTGGATACATTCATAAAACAAAAGAGACAGGTTAAGGGAAACAGAATACGACAGCTCTCAGTGAACAGATGGGGAAAAGCCTCACAGCCTCTCGACATATTAGCCTTCCTGGCATAAACCACTGGATAGGCATAACGGGGCTGGGAAAACAACTGCATTCATACGCCTAGAGGAAAGGTCAGGTATGACACTTAAAAAAAAAAACAAAAAAAAAAAAAACCCAAAGCAAAAATAACAATACCTGAAAAGGATCTTTTCCAAGGTATTTGACAAATCTGTCTACAGGTGATGTAGCATAATAGATGTCTTTGGTTAGTGGCTCCATAATGTCACAGAAATTGCCATAGACTTTAAGCCCAAAGAACTTCTAAAAGTCTTTTCACCACTATTAAGAACAAGTTGCACTTCAAATAAAGGACTGGATTTAAATGCTGTCTCTATGTTTTCAGTCAGATACTGAAGAGAACAGTTAGTAGCTTTGAACAGCCCATCCACAATTGTGTGGTCTGTGTATTCAGTTTAGAGTTTCCATTCATCAGAAAGAGGATCTGCCTGGAGCAAGTACTGATTGTCCTGGAAAGAGTAATTTAGAGAATCAGTAACAGGAGTTTAGAATTGCTCTTCCCAGTGTGGATTTCTTATCCCAGCTGACCGATCAGTCCAGGAATAAAAGAACTCTCGTTTTGACAAAGAAAAGCATTCCCACTATTTACAATGTAATTATCTTTCCATTGTAACTTTTACAAGTATTTCTGGAACTAATTACTGAAAGCTGTTTCCCTTTGGATTTAGATTTGCATCAGCAAATGCAAATATTTGAAAACAGTTTTAACTGTTGCTTAATCCTGGTTTTCTGAAGTACTTAACTGTGGCAACAGCCACTTTCAGGACAAAATATTGATTTGGTGTAGTCATATAGACTACCCGGTGGATCTTTTCTGTTGTTTCTTGAATCATACTCCATAGTTTTAGCATTTAAAAAAAAAATCCCCCATCATGAAAGGATGGAAGAAGGGATTTTTGATGTTTTTTTTCTTGGGAGAAAAAAAAAGTTTGAATCTATTTATAAAACATTCATTTTCACATTATGTTTCAGTACACAAATTTCTCTTATCCACATTTTAAACAAGGTCTCCCTATCTGCTCACTATAGTCCCAGAGACCTGCACTCTCACAAGTCAGAGACAGACAGAATTTGTCTGTCAGAACTCCCCAATTCATGTATTCTACTTCTCTTCACAGTGTGGTTTTCCACAGCCTCTGACACAGCTTTTTGGTTAAAGTTAAAATTTAAGTACATTCTTCCTAAGGTTATCAGAAATACTTTTTATCAGAACCCTCCCTTCTTTGTTCAGTCTGTTTAGTTAAGAAACTCAATTATACCAAATATGAGTGTAAGTTCAGTAAACCATTGATCTTCTAGGAAAAAAGAATAAAATAAAAATCAAATGTACTCAAACTTCAAGTTTTAAAAACATCCTATCCCAGATTCTCAGTGAGCTTAGCTTTGTTCTTATTACATCAGCAGAGTCTGCATCCTATTTATGCATCAGAAGACAATCTGGCTTGCAGCACAAAGATGTGCCAGGATCGCCTGTAAAACTGAACATTTCTGTCTCTCCATATGACAGACGACTAGGCAAAAGCAAGACAGTTTCTTTAAACTGCAGCTCCTCCTTTAACTTTCTGCCGTATCTTTTATGTGAAATACCCAGATTTTAGTTCACAGTAAATTCTGAACATGGACCTTACCCTGTTTCAAAACCAGATATCAGCTTGTTCTTGTTACATAACAATCCATTTAGACCTTAGAAAACTATTTTGCTGGCTGTCCATCTGCAGAACCATTTTAACTAAAGGCAATCCGATATCACAATTTTGATTTAAAAAGGTCCAGATTAACTTCTACAGAAAAAAATCCTACATGTATCTGCACAGCTCTTGAGATACTGGCAGGTTGAAGGAGGTGATTCTCCTCTACTCTGCATTATTGAGACCTTACCCTGAGTACTGCAACCAACTCTGGAGTCCTGAGCTCCAGACAGACATGGACTTGTTGCAGCAAGTACAGAGAAGGGCCACAGACAGGATCAGAGGGTAGAACACGGCTCCTAAGATGGAAGGTTGAGAGTGTTGAGGTGGTTGAGCCTGAAGAAGAGAAGGCTCCAAGGAGACCTTGTTGTGAATTTTCAGTACTTAGAGAAGGCCTGTAAGAAAGATGGAAAGTGTCTTTCTAGCAAGGCCTGTGGTGGAAGTACATGGGTTATTGGTTTTAAACTGAAAGAGGAAAAATTTAGACTAGATATGTGGGAGAGTTTTTTTATGATATGTGGTGAAACACTGGAAGAGGTTGCTGAGAAAGGTGGTAGATGCCCTGTCCCTGGAAACATTCAAAGTTAGGTTGGACAGGGCTCTAAGCAACCTAATCTAATCTCTGTTCACTGCAAGAGGGTTGGACTAGATGGTCTTTTAAGATCCCTCTAAAATTCGTTTAAGATCTTTGGACTTCCAACTCAAACCATCCTATGATTCATTCTATGCTGTTTCCATCAGCTGTAAGAAGTCTCATTAGATATTCATTTATTGTTTTTTCTACAGAGGAGGCAGGTGCACACTTCCAGCTAGTCCTCACTAGAGTAATGGCAGTAGTTTTGTCAACATAGGTTTCTGGGAACTGAAATAGAATCACCTATAGCTTTTATGCCAGTCCCTGAAAAGCATTCTGTTCAGCCTACAAAGAGAAGTTTAATCATCTATTTATAGTCTCATAAACCTCTTATGCTTGATTTCATAAATTTCCTGATGAGAGGAATTAGTTCTGTCCATGCATTTATAAATTAATGCATTAGAACTCACCCTTTTGTATTCAAAGATAAACATACATACGTTCAGTAAGACTACAGTGTGCGATTAACTACAAACTACAGAGTAACAATGATCCAGCAGACAAGATAATTGGGAAAAACAGTTGATCACAGTCTGGTTTTGGTTTAGTGTAGTTGAAGATTTGAAGAGATTATTATGGTTATGTCAATTTTCTAGTATGTCTTTATATTCATACACATCTGTCAAAAATAATCTTCTTTATTTTCCTTGTAAAGTGTGCAGCTCTTGAAATAGGAGAGTTCTTGCAACTGCCTAGTGTTAGAAGGATGTTATAAAATCTCAAGATATTACCCACCTTGGAGAAACAGCAGACATCTACAGGATCACAAAAGATTTTATTATTCAGAAAAAGGCAACCAGACACTAACTAAAAAGCATTCTCAAGTTACCACATCGCAACTACAGGATTTACTAAAGCAGAATTTACATGAGTCTCCTGAAAGCAATAGCTACAAGTCTTTGCCATCTGTATCCTGCAGTTCTAGTGACTTCATTTAGACCCCATGTATAACTTCCTCTTCTAAAAATAAAATCCAAATAGCATTTATTTAAACTACTAGTGATTCTCAGGGAACAGGTATTTTAGTACAAACACACAATCCTGTTATTCCTTTTTGTAACCTGAAGTAAAAATTGATGACATTTGATACAGAACTTGTTCTTATCTCTAGAATGATTTTTTACCATAAACCAAGATAATTGCAAAAGAATTAAAAGACATCCTTACTGTCATGCACTGAAATTTACTACTGTGTTACTTTCTGATTAAAATTACTTCATGCCATCCAAATTCCAGCCAACATCTACACTGAAGTCAGACATACAGAGGTGTAGATTCTGCGTCTAGTAGAGGGATATTTCTTCATTTTATCAGTCCTTCCATCCCAACACTTTCTCACATTTTAGGAAAAATAGGAATTGTTTCCTCTGTCTGCAAAATTCTACAGAGACAAAACAGATTTCACCTCAATGTCATTCCTAAGTACACAGTGCAGCCATAACTTCTGAAGACGCCTAAAGTGTTTTAAGCCTCATTGTACAACATTTTACAGCAACACTTAGAGATGATCGATGTACTTAATGTATTCTGTGCCCAAGAAACATCTCATAACTTCTAAGACCATTTTACACTGCCTGTAGTTAATAGCA
The DNA here is from genome assembly GCA_013399055.1 of Ramphastos sulfuratus. Taxonomy (NCBI): domain Eukaryota; kingdom Metazoa; phylum Chordata; class Aves; order Piciformes; family Ramphastidae; genus Ramphastos; species Ramphastos sulfuratus. Next base: position 27,010 of record WBNM01021077.1, read on the forward strand.
TATTTTTATAAAGTGCATCATATCCTTTCCTTAAGTTAAATAGAAACATCCATGGTGATAGCCAGTTTTACCACTGTATGAGCTGCACATAAAACACAAATCCACTGTCAGTGACTAAAGAAGTAGCAGCTTCAGATCCAGAAAACCTCAGTCTTTGGGGAGAGTATCTACAGGCTCCCTGGGACTAGTTACAGGGGGAGAAGAGTTTTCAGTGACTTGCAGTGATGGTTTCATTCCCTGCTCTGTGAAACATCCATCAATCTAGAAAGAACAAGGCCTTCTGCTGCCTCAGACAAGTCCAGTGGCTTTTCTAACAGACAGGCCTTATAAAGGAAAATATATTTACAAAAGTGTGTTGCTTTGGCAAAACTTCATCAATAAGCATATGAATGACACTTGTATAGTCATGAGGCCATGAAGAGGAGAGAGATCTATCAGACCTCACATTGTCACCATGCAGATCTTGATCCTTAAGAGCATTCTGAAATCTGATTTCTGATGCTACTGCCAAGCTAGCCAATTGTTTTCTCTTTAGATTTTACTTACAGAGAACAAGTTTCTTCACATTTTATGATAAAATTTTTCTTCCTTATGATCCCTGGAGAAATCAGGAGGAAATATTAAAAAAAAAAACCAAAAAAAACCCAACCCACAATCAATGCAGAGGATGCTCCCAAGTATGATTCGATGCTCATGGAACACTTTATAAAAATGAAAAAGCAACCTATGAGAACATTATGGGCACATATTTCCATATTTGTCACTCATGTCAACGTATACCTGTAATTGCTTGTATAAAGAAGTGCAGATCTGAGCTTTTAGAGACAGGAAATAGAACCAAAATGTCACTGGCTCCATCAGCACTCTCTGCTGTAGTTATTTTCCATTGAGTTTCTAAAGAACTGCATATGGCCTGTCAATTTTTTGTCTAATTCTATTTTATGCTTTAAGTGTTTTGCTTTCACTGAATTTCATCAGAAGGTAATTTGGTTGTGGGAAAAAGAGGAGGAAAAAGAAAAATGGTAATTCTGAGCATCTGCATGTTCATTTTAAAGTGGAAGTTTAACATAATTTGAATTTCTATGAAATAAAATGAGAAAGTGTTCACATTTCAAGTATTTTTAATTTTCAGCAGTCTCTATAACTTGTGTTTTGGTTCACAAGAGCATCTGCTTGTTAAAATCTCCATTTCCTGCTACTATTGCTACTCTGGCAAGTTTCTTTTTATAGTATCTTCTTTTTCAATTCCTAATATAGAGAGATACGGTCTGCTGTAAACTTAACTATGAGTGTGTCTCATTTCCACGCAGGCAATAGGTACCATCACAACTTGATCAGTAAAGAGAGAATTCAAAAATATTTAACTTCCAAAGCCTGCATTTAGGCCAGCAGGATTGACAAAATACCACAAATCCTCCAAATTGTACAGTAAATCTCCTCAGAATGAACTAAATTTCCCATGAAATCTGCTTGCAATCAAGCTAGAAATACTATGAAAAACTGCCTGTCTCATGATATTTCAAAAATTTTGATTTAGGTTTTGTTTAGAAGTCAGGAAGTGCCAAACCTGACAATGCATGAAAATGAGCAATGTTGCAAAGACCATGTCAGCATTTTGAGAACATCAGGAAAAATCCATTGCAGGTTTATTTTTAATTCAGTTCAGTACTCTCCTCTGCCACTGAGCTAGTTTCAGTGTATGTGGAAATATGTTTCCTTACTTTCTGATTACTTTAGAAAAAGTTATTAGCCATACAAAATTTAGTTACCTTAGGAATTTCTAGCTTGAAAATGAAGATGCTGTTCTAAGCATCTTTCTTTCAAGGAAAAAAGGTCTTTTGATTTATCACCAAGGTGTGAATATCAACAGAAAAGAATTATGATCTTCTAGTTAATGTAAAATATATACACAATTATGTACTCGCAGAACAGTGATGCTACTTAAAACACTGTTCAGCAGAAAACTACAGTCCTTGGAACCAAAGTTCTATGAAAATATAGCATTTGTCCGATAGGAAAAAAAAAATAAATAAACAAACAAACAAATAAATAAATATTTATAATACAGAAAGCCAGCAAAGAAAACTCCTGCGTTTCTGAGACTGCATATAAAACTATGAAAAATATAAAAAATAATTGAAAATACCTAGCTAATTATCTAAAACTTATATCAAACACTGAATAAAATATATATCTCTGGGGAAAAATTCATTAATAAATAAGGTATTTTAGATCAATTAAATTCATAAACAATAAAATCAAAGTAAATAATTGAAGTAAAAATAATAATGACAATAAAAAGATATTTTCTCTAGTTAATGTCTCTGATTCTCAAAGATCTCTTTGTATCAGCTAATTTCCTCATCAAACATTGATGGAAGAACAGCAAAACTGGGATGATAGCTGGAACTGGTGGCAAATCCCTTCCTTTCTTTAGTACGAACAGAAGAAAAAGCAATACAGAAGAAAACAGAAATGTTCATATAAGTAGATACCAAAATAAATAATAGTTCTATAAACAGTAATTAAAATTAATTCTGTCTGTGATTAATTTGGTGGTTCTAAGAGAAAGTTAGGAACAGTGGCAGGAACAACACCATGAAAGAGCCATACCTTGTATCACTGCAAATCAGACTCGACAACATGCCAAAAAAACACCTTTTAAGAAAGCATGAAATATTTGAGGGAAAATGGCAAAGCTCTGTTAATTCCACTAACCATTGTAGACCCATTCTAAAACACAGAATACTGGAGCAGTATTCTATAAATGTGAGGAATCACTTTGAAGTAGCATTGTGTGAGAGTTCTACAGTCTTGCAAGTGGCACAGGCAAGGAAAGGATGGGGTTTTAGACATTAAACTCAGTAGCTCTTAAACTTTAACATTGGATCAAAACACCAGTGGCGCAAAGCTGCAAGGAAATAATTCTGGCATAAAACATGAAAACAGCTATCCTGAAGCACTGGACAACCATAGGTTAGAGTCTCTCCACATACTCAATTTCAGAGATGTTGAGGGACTGAGACAACAAAAATTCTTTTTCCTCTGATCTGGTTGCACTAGGAAATAATCCTAGAAATTCTTAACTGTTGTGCAACTGTCTGTTAAGCCTGTGACAATCCAGTTTGTTCAGAGGAATACTCACAGTACAAAATAAGTCTTCTTGCTATGTAAATGCAGTTACGATTACTCCCACGATACTATGGGAAATAGCACTGAAGCTTTGCCTTCTTCCCATGTCAGGTCTGCAGAAGACGAATTGCAGATGTGTTGGGGACGAGAAACTTTTTGATTGTATGGTGTGATTTTATATAATTTTCCCAATAACATGTTTGTTGTATTTGAATATGTATTGCCAGCAGCAGTCTCTGTTTCTGGCGATTTGTGGTTAAATATCCCATGAAAGCTAACTCACTTGTTCTGTTCTGAACAGACTACATTCATGCTGACAGCCCAAATTACAGTATTTTATTCTATTGCATCTTTACTGTGTATTTTATTTATATCTGTTATGTCTTTTAGTTTTTGGCTTCTATTCAAAATCTTTACCTGTACTGTGTTGTTTGGGGCCAGGGGAGGAGGGTGATGTAGCTTATTTTGCTTTGCACCCAGAGCAGTATCTTTTATTTTCATATGCTACAAAGTTCATTAGTTTGGAGAGCTTTTGCAGTCTCTCAATAACACCAAACTGTGCTTCTGAAATGCTAGACAGCTGCGAAGATAAGCTTGTGTATTAAATCACTGATTTTGACAACCTCTGAAACACTGCTCACAAATATGCTCTTCATGGCATTAGCCAGCTTAATTTAGCAGTTACATTTTCAAGTGAAATGTCACAGTAAATATGTATGTTACCTATAAGCAATTTGCAATTTAGCTGCTTTTTACACTGTCCATTTACTATTCATTAGAACTTTACGTCTTTGTTTTTTACATCTCTTCACCAGTTCCAATGATACAGCATTCATGAAAGCTTGAACTTCTGATACGGAGCACATACGTTTGCTCCCTGATGTAACAGATATATTGATCTCATCATTTCAGAGTTTCCTTGAAAATGTAGAAGTTTTAACAATTAATGCATTTAGCAATACATTTCATTGTGTGGCTCTTAAAAGTAAACACTCTAATTACCTTAGGTTTTGCTCTAGAGTCTGAGACTACAGCCCGGTCTCACCAAGGCATAAAACAAGATGCTGCTATTCACTTGAACAGTTGCACAGATANTCTGGAAGACCATTTTTTTCAATAGTAGTTTTTGAAAAGAGGGCTTTTATCATTTTTTGTTTGGGTGAAATTTTTTTAAGGATAATAAGAATCCGTGTCTTGTAAAACTAAGAGGAATATAAGTGGTGTATACCAAAAGTGAGTCAGACAGAGCTTGAATCCCCAACATTTATAATAGAGAAAGTACTATTTTTTTTTTTCTATAATCTTTTTATGGAACTAGACAATTGTATTGCTGAACATATCTGCTGGATCAAAAAAAAAAAAAAATCCTGTGCTGTAGAGTTTCCTTTTCCCTGTGACAATTACTTTCAGAACTTTCTTCAATAGAGAGACTACGTGCTTCCCATGTTTCTCAGTCAGTCATACCATATCGATCACCAGTTTGTTTCCTCGGCCTCAATAGTGTCCATTTTCTCCCATGTTTTCCTCTCCCCTCCCCCAGTTCTCTATCTGTGTTCCACTGCATGTCATATGTTCGCATGTATATGCAAGCTCTTTCTCCTACCTCTTGATTTTATCATCCATCTAGTTTCATGCTTGTTTTACTTGTTGGGAGGAATTGGTACAGCAATGATAGTAAACATCTTTTGTCTTAGCAGGAAGCTGTTCTCACAGCAATTATACCTGATGCCTTTCTTTCCATTTTCCTTCAGCTTCTGAAGAAATTTTATTTTCCNGCATCTTTACTGTGTATTTTATTTATATCTGTTATGTCTTTTAGTTTTTGGCTTCTATTCAAAATCTTTACCTGTACTGTGTTGTTTGGGGCCAGGGGAGGAGGGTGATGTAGCTTATTTTGCTTTGCACCCAGAGCAGTATCTTTTATTTTCATATGCTACAAAGTTCATTAGTTTGGAGAGCTTTTGCAGTCTCTCAATAACACCAAACTGTGCTTCTGAAATGCTAGACAGCTGCGAAGATAAGCTTGTGTATTAAATCACTGATTTTGACAACCTCTGAAACACTGCTCACAAATATGCTCTTCATGGCATTAGCCAGCTTAATTTAGCAGTTACATTTTCAAGTGAAATGTCACAGTAAATATGTATGTTACCTATAAGCAATTTGCAATTTAGCTGCTTTTTACACTGTCCATTTACTATTCATTAGAACTTTACGTCTTTGTTTTTTACATCTCTTCACCAGTTCCAATGATACAGCATTCATGAAAGCTTGAACTTCTGATACGGAGCACATACGTTTGCTCCCTGATGTAACAGATATATTGATCTCATCATTTCAGAGTTTCCTTGAAAATGTAGAAGTTTTAACAATTAATGCATTTAGCAATACATTTCATTGTGTGGCTCTTAAAAGTAAACACTCTAATTACCTTAGGTTTTGCTCTAGAGTCTGAGACTACAGCCCGGTCTCACCAAGGCATAAAACAAGATGCTGCTATTCACTTGAACAGTTGCACAGATATGAATCATAGAGTCATAGAATGGTAAGGTTGGAAGGGACCTCAAGGATCATCTAGCTCCAGCCCCCTGCCATAGGCAGGGACACCTCCCACTAGTACAGGTCACTCAAGGCCTTGTTCAACCTGGCCTTGAACACCTCCAGGGAAGGAGCATCCACAACCTCCCTGGGCAACCCGTTCCAGTGTCTCACCACCCTCACTGGAAAGAACTTCCTCCTAACATCCAGTCTAAATCTTCCCTCTGCCAGTTTAGACCCATTGCCCCTTGTCCTGTCATTGCAAGACCTTGTAAATAGTCCCTCCCCAGCCTTCCTGTAGGCCCCCTTCAGATACTGGAAGGCTACTAGAAGGTCTCCTCAAAGCCTTCTCTTCTCCAGGCTGAAGAGCCCCAAATCTCATAGCCTGTCCTTATAGCAGAGCTGCTCCAGCCCTCTGATCATCTTCTTGGCCCTCCTCTGGACCCACTCCAACACTTCAATGTCCTTCCTGTGCTGGGGGCTCCAGAATTGTACACAGTACTCTAGATGGGACAGTTAGTGAGCTTCATTTGGTGACATTTAACTTGATCGTTCTTCACATCCATTGTAAAACCTTGTCTCACTTTTAATGTTTCCAAAGAGATTTTTATCAACAACTTTCTACTTATTTACTTGTCTCTCTGGAAGACCATTTTTTTCAATAGTAGTTTTTGAAAAGAGGGCTTTTATCATTTTTTGTTTGGGTGAAATTTTTTTAAGGATAATAAGAATCCGTGTCTTGTAAAACTAAGAGGAATATAAGTGGTGTATACCAAAAGTGAGTCAGACAGAGCTTGAATCCCCAACATTTATAATAGAGAAAGTACTATTTTTTTTTTTCTATAATCTTTTTATGGAACTAGACAATTGTATTGCTGAACATATCTGCTGGATCAAAAAAAAAAAAAAATCCTGTGCTGTAGAGTTTCCTTTTCCCTGTGACAATTACTTTCAGAACTTTCTTCAATAGAGAGACTACGTGCTTCCCATGTTTCTCAGTCAGTCATACCATATCGATCACCAGTTTGTTTCCTCGGCCTCAATAGTGTCCATTTTCTCCCATGTTTTCCTCTCCCCTCCCCTAGTTCTCTATCTGTGTTCCACTGCATGTCATATGTTCGCATGTATATGCAAGCTCTTTCTCCTACCTCTTGATTTTATCATCCATCTAGTTTCATGCTTGTTTTACTTGTTGGGAGGAATTGGTACAGCAATGATAGTAAACATCTTTTGTCTTAGCAGGAAGCTGTTCTCACAGCAATTATACCTGATGCCTTTCTTTCCATTTTCCTTCAGCTTCTGAAGAAATTTTATTTTCCGAAACTATGAATTCTCTCATAGAATCTTACATAACTCAGTGTATTCAACCATCTCTTTTCTATTCATCTTCTGTTCTCCATCATGTTTTTCATTTTGTTAAATATTTGGCTTATTTGCTTCTTTATTATATATTCTGATGCTTTATATTTTTTCCCTGCTATTTCCGTGGTGGGTGTTTTTCCCAAATTTCTACTGTTGATCATGAGATCAAATTGCACACCTTACACCAATTTTAGTAGCTCCCATTGACTTAAATGTAAATTTTGTGGCTAACTCCTTGGCAGCTCTGAAAAGACAGTATCTGGTGGGTATAATTTACTTTTTGTGCCTTCTTTCAACAGGAGTTTAGAAGCTGCATATCCAGATTCAGATGAATTAAGAAAGATTAGTCATTTTGCCTTGAGTCACAGACAAATTTTGCCCTTGCTTTTATAGCTGCAGTCTATGGTTGTCTCCTTTCCTCTACTGCAGAGGAGCACACATCTTGAAGAATGAATGAGTCTGCCATTAAAAATATGCAAATCTTGATCTTCATTTCAGTATTTGGGCATATCAATTTCAATTTCCAAAATCCTCTCTTCTAACTTGATCTATTAATGATGTTAAGACAATTGTCTAACTCTTCCAGTCTGCCTATTGTGCATCTAACAGAAACTCTTACGTTTACTAGAAAGTCAAACTATTTCTGTAATTATTTTTATATATATATTTCTTATTCTTCTACAGTATTTCTGTGTCTTAAGTAGTAAGCCAGCTATCAGACAAGGAAGCTTTTTCTGGAAAAAGTGAAGTATTCTTACAAACTCTCTGATATAAATAAGAGCAAGTAAGCCTTCAGGTTTTTAACTCCTCAACTTGTATCTTAATTTTGTGTTAATATCAATGAGTTTGAAATCCACTGTTAAACTTTAGCTAAGAATCCATACTTTTCTAAGGATTTTATATCATTATAGAGTAGCAGCCAGCTGCTGCTGTGATTCTGAACACTTTCTATGAAGCAAAAGACCAAGGTACTGGAGGAGCCATGAGTCATGGTGCCAGACCAGTAGAAAACTTAGCCACAGTGAAAATAATTCAAACTCCAAAAAGGCCAGGGTACATAACGCATCCTCTGTTTCAGAGAGGTAAAAGAAACAATATCCCTTGAAGTGAACAAACAACAGGATTACATTCACTGTCTACTATTGCATCTTAGTCAAGCTGCTGTTGGAGTCAAGATCATCATATGTCCCTGCATATCAAGTGACTTGCTACCACAAACTAATTTGTCTTCAAACTACTGCAAGGTTGTGTTGTAAACAGATTTGTAGTTAATATCATTGATTTTAATTGAGGATGAGGAGATGTCTGATTTGTCCATATCTTTCAGTTTTTCTTTCCCCACTTCACTGAATTGAATGAAACAAACTATTTATTTAGTTTCTTTTTCTAAGGTATGTGATTTCACAGAACCAACTGAGGCTATATGTACAACCAAGGACAGAAGACCTATATAACAGGCAATGCACAAGGTGCAGTAGGCAGCTCTGATACCACTTTTTGAGATTATGACAAAATCAGCTCCCAGGACCTCCCTACATATCACAGAAAACATCCAGTTGGAAGAGACCTCAAAGATCATCCAGTCCAATCTTCAACTCAGCACTGAAGAGTCAACACTAAATCATGTCCATAAGCACCAGGTCCACACCCTGCTTCAACATCTCCAGGGACAGTGATTCCATCACTGCCCTGGGCAGACCATTCCAATGTCTGAGAACCCCCTCTGTGAAGAAGTATTTCCTAGCATCCAGTCTAAACCTCCCCTGGTGCCATCTTGAAACCTTTTCATCTAGTTCTGTTGCTTGCCACCAAGGAAAAGAGGCTGCCCCCTCCTTGCTCCAACTTCCCTTCAGGTAGAGAGCAATGAGGTCTACCCTCAGCCTCCTCTTCTCCAGACTGAACAACCTCAGCTCCCTCAGACACTCCTTGTAGGACACATGCTCAAGGCCCTTCACCAGCCTCATTGCCCTTCTCTGAACACGCTCCAGAACCTCGATATTTACTTCCTTAGTGAGGGGTGCAGAACTGAACACAATATTTGAGATGTTCACGTTCTCCTACACGCTCACAGAGTGTAGGAGGCTCCTGACTCAAGCACAGGGCTCAACTTCGTGAACTGTTACATAACCAGGTATAGCCTACTGACATGATCAATCCCATTATAGGGAATGAGACAGAAGCAAACACTAACAGGGTTGCTCCTAGAATTTTATTCTCTTATTTTCTACCTCATTCTTAGATCCTCGCCACTACTCAGTTACAGCTGACTTACCAAGAAATGGCATTATAACCAAGACAATAACATCAAAGGAGCAGCTAAGTAAGAAAAAAAAAATTAAACTCCTATCACCATTCTCAGTTAAAAGGGCTGAATAATATTGCTATGAATAAGAACCAGATAGATTTAGACTGCAGTTTTCCAAGGTGCCTGGTACTTTCAAACATCTGCATGCTTAAAATCTTCTCACACGCAGCTCCACAAGCAGGGAATGTAACAAACACAGCTGAGCTGGTGAAGAGGGTAATTAATTTGTATAGACCCCGAGTTTACCTCCCAGTCAGATTCCCATGATTTCCAGTCACCCTGAACCACCAGTCATGCCTTGATTTGCCTTCCTGGTAGCTGGACTTTTTGCCAACTCTTAATATCAATCCAGTGAAATCCTCAATCCCTCAGCAAGGTAAAGGCAATTAGTTTGTAAGGTTAAAAGCAGAGTTTTGTGGATCAACTCCCTGTTCCATGTCATCACTTTGAAGAATAAGTATTTTTAAATAAATTGTTTTTAAAAATAAGCAGATCATATCTAGATCAAGCAAGCACTTTCTGTACAAGAGTAATAATCACATTTCACCAAAAATTGAATAAGACTATTGCGTAAATTAAGGACTCCCTAAGCACACATTAGCAAGAGAGACCATAGCAATCTATCATTTCAATGATCCCTGAACAACAGGATCTGCAAGTAACTTTGATAGAACAGGTTGTGACAGCTTCATAGAAATTAATACAAGTTGCATAGTCAAAATTCTACAGAATAAAAAGGAATCAAAATAGGATATAGGCACTGCATCAGTTCACATATGATCAAGCATGGTGAGTGGCCTTGCTAAAAGTCAGTGAAAGGGGGCACTAAAATAAAAAGGTGCAGTAATGGTACAGGAGTGACTGAAGTGCCATATATGAGCTGACTATACTGAGAAAATCAAATTAAGATTTTATTGTTAAGGGGAAAAAAAAAATCCAAATCCTAAACCAAAAAGGATTTATTTTCACTTTTCTTAAAAAAAGAAACAAAAAAGACTCTCCTCCTCCTTATCAATAAAACTAATATGTACATATGTCAGCTTCCCAGTAAACCCACCATTCCTGTGAGTAAACACTGTAAGAACAGAACAGTCTGGATTTTTTTTTTCCCCACAAGTAGATAAGCCCTAATTATTGATACATGGCATAGTCTGGTATAGGTGGTCAAGTGTGCTATCATTATCTGGGTTATTAATCTTTTACCCTCACCTCTTCCCTTTATCCTTGTATATCATCTTACATAGAGACAGTCACAAGAAATTTGCTAAGACAGACAATGTTATAAAACTGCACTAGTCTTCTCCTTGAGGAACAATTCCAATTTTAAGAAAGTATTTTTCTATTTTACAGAACTCTCAAACAAGACAAACTGAAACACTAAAACAGACAGTGTGAAGAGACAGAAAAATGTGACTCTCTCAACTTCTCTGCAAAGGAACTGTTGCTGTCTGTGAAAGAGTGGAATTTATCTGCCAGCCTATACTTGTGGATAGTCAGAAAAGAAATAATTTAGAACAGTTAAAAATTACTTGTCCACAGTAGTTTAGCCTCTCATGTCAACAGTTATTTCACTGCTGCCATCAGTGTATCTTGTCAATAGAAAGATGATTGTGCTGTGACAATTTTACATGGTGTGCTGGTTTGGGCTAATTTGGCTAAAATAGAAACTACGGAAAGGGCAACCTGGGAGGAAGAAATTTTAATATGTCAATGCCCTAGCAAAATTCCCATTTTGCACTTAAAACATGCTACCTAAAGTTCAGCATCTTTATGTTAAATACTTCATTTATATTGCTTCTCCTCTGCTCAGGGATCATCCCACATGTAAAGAACAAAAGGAACGAACCAACACGGCTGATTTAACGAGTACTTCGTTCCATGGTAGATCTGCCACAAACTTCATGAGAGTTTGAGATGTCTCAATATCCAGCACTTTTGGGAAGTACAAGTAGAGTTTACAACTTTAATGTATGACAGGAAACCTAAGCTACAAGATGGTGTTCTGAATGCACATTAGAAGTCATATCCACCAGATCCCAAAACACCTTGATAATGACTGATTTATCTAAACTGGTATGCCTCTTTTATGCATTTTTTTGATGTCTCTCAGTGTTATTATTCACCAGCTTCAAACAACTTTTGTAATTAAAGCAAACTAAAACAGAAGACATAAAACTTAATAAAATATGGTAATAATAAACCAATATGATACAATGCATATAAGAGTTGCCTTTATGAAAGAGATCTGTGGAAACATTACAGCACTAGTGTTTACTGACTTGTAATCCAAGGGGCTGTGCTTACTTTTATGTGTTTGCCTTCCAACGCCCATTAAACTCTTCCCTCACATTGAGCTTCTATACCAAACACCTTTTGACTCCCAATTTCTATTTTCTCCAACTGAGAAGGTCAGTAACTGGTGTGGAAAGGTTTACAGAAGAGCAGAGGAATTTGAGACAAATCTTCTATCCTCTTTCACCAATAAAATGTTTAACTTTGGTGGCTTCAGGAAGTTACTTCGGTCACTGTCAGTGGCTTCACTCGCATGCCACTAATATTGGAGGATGTCTTTTTTTTTTTTAAACCAAAGAAATAAGTACGTCTGCTAAAATAACTGCTCACTTAGTACACAGTTTGGGCTAACTACAAATTGTTTATATTAGTGCCATTTGTAAACCAGCATAGGTACATCAGTGTTGGCAACCTACTCTTTATACCTTCTATTATACAACTGAGCACTTGGCCACAAATTTGCAGGCATTTGAAGTCACATATCTATCCCATAAAAGCCTCCTTCAAAGAGTGCCCTCTCTGAGAATTTACACACACACCCCACTCCTCTCTGAGATTTCAGATGGGAAATGTCAATAAATCATCTGTCTTTCAATAGCTAAGTTTGAGTTTTCGTAAATTAATGCAAGAAGTTTCCTAATTCAGGAAGTCCCCAACACATTTGCAAAATTCAAATCTAATTGCAATAAATATAAAAAACAAAATAAGTGAGTGCTCTAGATCTGATAATGCAGTGACTTGATCCTGCCAAAGGGAGGATTACTTAGCATCAGGTCACAAGCTCAGTGCAGACAAAAGTTAGACAACAAGAGTTAGAGTCAGGCTCCAGAATCCAAGTCTTTCCTGAAACACCTTCACCGAAATTCCATCTGTGTTTGATTTCCAGATATAAGTTCTTCTGCTCTCTGCTTCAGGGCAATGAAATGCAATTAATCTTTGATCCAAAAACTCCATATTGTCACAGTGTATATCAGCTCAGGAAAAATCAGCACTAAAACAGCTCCAGATCTTTCAAACTAAAGTTGCCTCCTGTCCAGAGCTCAGAAGAACTTAAAATTAGCCTACCCAGGCAGAGACAACTTGACTCACTTATACTTAAATGCTCTTCTTTCTTGAGAGTTGTGAAATGAAGTTCACTGTACTGAAGCGCTCTCTCTCACACTTTTCTTTAAAAAAAAAAAAAAAGAAAAAAAGACTGTAGCAACGATTTGATTAACAATTTTGATTAATTAATTTTCAAACAAACCATTTACAAAACTACAGCCCTTCTCTCCATTAAGTGCATGTTACAACCCAAATATCCTGACTTTCCATGGCTCATCTAACAACACACATTATTTTTCAAGCAATTCATGCATCATAGGCTGCATTATGTTCGTAGCCCACTGCCTTTTTTTTTTTAATATATAAAACTAATATTTAAGATGTAAAGAAAAGTAAACAGAAAGTGATTACACTACCCCAATAGACAGCAACTTTTTGATAATGTCATTAAACTAAAAAATTACCAGTGCAGAAGCAAAATTTCATTGTTTAATAGTTTCGCTCTTATCTACGGCTCTAAGGAATTGTCATCTTTTACGCATAAAAGTTATTAAAACTTTTGAATGCATACAGTTTGACATTTTTGATTCCTTCTAGAGCTATTTTAAAAAACTCTGAACAAGCTCATTTCAATTTCTAGAAATACATATACATTATTCTCATGAGTTTGAAATCTTGCACTTCTGCATTTCAAAATACAATATTTCAGTTAATCATACAGTTGTGCAATATCAGTCTGTGATAACAATAATATCCTTGTATAAAAAATGAGTGATTCAGAGACTGGTGTATCATAATTAATACCCATTTTGTTCTAGAAGTGCATGAAATACAGAAAAACATATCAATTGTGAAAGAAAAAATGACTAGGGAAGCACACACTTTACTATGACCATCTCCTTAAGTGGTATCAAGGATATCTGTGGTAGAATAAGCTGAATAAATTAAACTAATTTCTTGAGCAGAAGAGGAGGCAGAAGCAACAGCATTTGGGGCTTTGAGAAGAGTCTCTTGTCCATTAAAAAAAAAAAAAAAAAAAAAAAAAAGGATTGTCATCAACAATCTCAACATCTCAAATGTTTTCTTTCATTCTGAGGATTTTTATCTTTCTTTTTCCAAACAGATGAAACATCCCATATCAGAAACCCACAAACAAATAAAAACTGAAGAAACCAACCAGAAACCTCTTTGGTCTCAATGTCACAGAACAATTCAGCAAATATTTGGCAACACTGAGAAAAACTTAGGAACAGTTTGAATTTTGCAAAAATCGTTTTTATGATGAGTACACTATAAATAGTAAAAAATATCATCGTATCCTTAGAGCTATCTTTTCCTCAACATCATGCAAGATGTAGTAAATATTTACATCTTCATGCTTCACTCTACTCCCCTGTATAATGATATGCTGCCATACCTACACTGTCTTTATATGAAGTCTGATTCATCAATGATTGTAAGGCACATTGAGAGGCTCACTTAAAAGCATAATATCAGAAACAGCTTTTGCAAAGAACATCATAAATGAAGTGCCACTATAATAAAATTCAACTTTCCTATAAGGGACAATCACATTCATATGTGTTTTTTAATCATTTGAAAGAATTACAATCAAAGTTTTTAATCCACAAAAATGCAATGCTATCCATTGTTTAAGGACAGAAGAGATCATTCAAGTAATGATTCTATTTATAACATCTCATATTTGTGATCTGGAAGCCAAGTATAAGAATAGGCTTAAGATGATCCTTACCAGACAACTGAGTGTTAAAATCTGCATCTCTGCTTTGTTCCTGCTCTCCTATGGCAAGGTGCAACAAGGAGGCCTACCTCCAGGTGATGCGATGTGCCATATGTGCTGTATTTCCTGCATGAGCTAGGAGCAATTCCAGGTTTACAGCTATGCTGATCTGCTCCCTTTTCGTCAGTTTAAGCCTGCCCCCTCCTGTTGTTTATACATGTTATCCCATTTCTTTTATACATATATATATATATATATATAAATATATGACAAAGAAAAATGCACAGCAAAAAAGCAAAGAGAAAATAGAAGTATTCCCTGAAAGGCTTAGAGTCAAGTTCAGCCTGTTGGAGAATCTGCTCACAGAAGCATAAAATTTTCACAGATGTCTGGGTAGTGCAAGGGCAGCATGACAGACATGTTCTGCCACCCCTAGTTGGAATACTTTTGTGGGTGGTTATGGGAGCATAGCCATTTTGAAAAATGGAAGACATATACAAAAAATGCTGGTCCGTATTTTAGCCTCTCTGAGTGGTGCTGCTGACTTTGAAGGAGCCACTCATGTGAAAGGTAGAGCATTTGGCACAAGATCCGTTGTACGGTCCGATTTTAGGAGGTACATCAGCTTTGCCAAGCCACCTCAAACTGATTATCTGGCTCTGAGCTCTGCCATGGAGGGATAACAACAAATATAAGAGGCGGAGACACTGCAGGTCAAGCTGCTGCTGCTCTCTAGAGAGCTTCAACAGCAGTGATGCTGGTATTGAAAGGAAAAGAGCAATGAAACAAGACTGTTCAGATTGCAGCTTTGAGTCTATTATTATAGCTACTACGCAGCATATCTTCTACTACAAGGACACCGTACATGCACAGGGTGCAAGCATATTCACCCAGGCTTGCAGAGGCACTTGGACAGGAATCACTGAAATCAATTGTCCTCCAGCCACTACTTCCCCTTGGGATTTGGCAAGCTGATGGTTTAAGCGTTGCCAGGAAAAAAACAGAACAGTAAGTCCAATGCTACAGTCTAATTGCTTCTCAGATTAATTTGGAAAATAAAAGTCTACAAAAGCAAGTAACATTGGTAAATATTTTGCATTTGTTACAAACACTGTGAACTGCATTTCCATTCCTCCAAATATCTCTATTTGAATCTCCCCCAAAAAGACCAAACCATTTTAAAACAAATTCCATGCATAAGCTTATTTTTAGCCGCCAAGTTACGTGTTTACAAGAACAGGGCTCAGGGTTGACAGTGCTAATCCAAAAAACACTGCTTGCAAAGCACCAATTTAGTTAACATCACAATCCTATGCTATTTCCATATTCTGGTCAGACAGACCACATCCATGTAATCAAATACATTGAATCTTTTACTAAATACATGGCCTGATTCTCATCTCACAGGAATTGAAGACAAAGTTGCTAGCTGAAGTTTAGAACTGATCACACTCTTGTTATATCTAACATACATTAAATGGCAAGATTTGGAGTTTTTTCTTTCCATGGAAAAGAGATCTGGCAGCATACATCTGTTTCACAGAAAAACCCAAGATACTAATATTATCCTGTATTTCAGATGCTTCTCAGCCTTTGGGCAAACTTTGATGAAGTGAGCAGACTCCCTGTTTGCATACTTGTTAATTCTGCCAGCTTCCTCTTGAGAAATTTACATGAGAATATGTTCATTTTCATGCAAGATAGTATGCATTTTTTTTCCAAATAGCTTTCCAGAGTAATAAATATCATTTGGTTGTAAAGTTACACCCCATGCTGTAAGTTAGGTGCCGAGTGTCTGTTTAGTAAGGAAAATACAGTAAACCAATATCATAATTGCACAAAATGGAATCCAGATGCAATTCTAGCAGGTTATATTGAATGCCAATTACTGGAGGGGGGAGATAAATATTTCAGTGTATTAATAACTCACAGCAACATCAGAAAAAATAGTAAACTGTGTATTGCTTTTTGCACTGAAGACATTCACCACCACAAGAGGAGAAAGAACTTTAGAATCATAGAATCATAGAAAGGTAAGGTTGGAAGGGACCTCAAAGATCATCTAGTTCCAACCCTCTGCCATAGGCAGGGACACCTCCCACTGGTACAGGTCACTCAAGGCCTTGTTATTTCTTGTTATAGAAATTGATACAAGAATTATACCTTCTGGAAAGGTACCTTTCTGAAAAGCAGAAAATTAATGATATTCTCTGTTTCTCCTGTAAGGCCTCTTTAAATTATCAAGGTAGAGGCTCAGTAGGAAGCTCTGTAACATATGAATTTCATCAATTGTTATCTGCCTTGACTTCACCCACTTCTGGCTCTCCTTTTGTTGCTTACCAACAATTCTTTGAGTTTATCAGCACAGGTCCAAAGATGAAGGTTTAAGTGCACTACTCCCACAATTCCAGTCCAGAAGAGCCTAACTGAGCAAATGTAACATCTGTACTACCAGGGCACTGGCTAAAGGCCTTTGCATAAATTATTTCATTTACATATACAAAGTCTTAGAGAAGACTTAAATAGTGCTGACACCTTTGTATTACCCTCTATGTGCATCCTTAAACCACTGACTGAACTCCCAACCTCTTGTCCCAGTATATAGAGGATTCAGACTTAACTCTGAATCTGGCTGCCTGAGAAGACAGTTGTTTCAAGCTCCTAGTTAAGAGTTCGGAAGTGACTCAGATACGGCCATAGATCTTGGGAGCTGAAGCTTCAGTCTTTAAGTAAATGGATGAAAACTGGTTTTTTAAACCGAGACTGAAGATAATCCAAAATATTAATCTCTCTTAAAGGAAAAGCAATAGCAAACAAAATATAAAATAAAAAAGGGGAAGATTGTGTGAGAGATTCTGGGACACAAGGAGTTAATCTTTGACAAGAAATTGTATTACTGTTCAGAGATGATCTACATAGTTCAGAGTATAATGTAATATGCTCCTCTTAAAGGAAGTTGTCAGTGTCTGATGGGTTTTTATTACAATTGCTCACTATAAAATGCACTATTTAATTACTAGCATGAAAGTGATTCTAGCATAAAGGAAGAAGGGCAAATGAGACCTCTCCACCTTTTCAACAGTTAATGCACTTGTGCACATAAAAATACAATGCTTTTTTTGTATGCATTTTTAATGATGCATTGCATTTCCTAGATCTATGGGACATCATTTCTCTGTTGATGTCCTTAGGTATTATGCAATACCTAAAGCAATATATGACCATAATACAGAACTTAAATATATCTAAAATCCTTAAGATATTGGCAAAGAAGAGATTAGTGATTTTATACCAAACCTGACAGTCCATTAAATGGAACATGGCTAGTGCTCAGTATTTTTATAAGATGTTTCACATTGAGCTTCTAAGATAAGACAATTATTTCCAAAATGCTGAATTAACACTTCTGAGGTGCTATGTGTAATCTGAAACTTGAGGAGTTGGGGGGTTTTTTTGTTTGTTTTTATTTGTTGGTGTTTTTTTTAACCAATCAAGCAGATTTCAAAACTTCCATTCTTGTAGATTATACAGATACTAAAACAAAGTAATTGTCAAAATAAACAAACTAACACAGCACACAATGACAGAAAACACAAATGTTTCCTACAGAGAGCACTCGGGTTTTCAGCAAAGCAGAGCACAAGTCAGAGTTTCTGACAAGCAGCTTTTCTGGTGTGCATCTTAAAACCTACAAATTCTAAGTGTTCACAGCCAATCAGTATTTATATGCACTATTGAAGAAACAACTGAACAGGGTGTGAATTTTCCATACCCTGGCTGAAAATTCTTGTACCAGGACAACAATATCCATTGGGAAGGCAGCATTATTTGGAAAGAGGCCAGAACAGACAGATGGCAGAGAAAAGGGGATGAGTAAAATGTTCAGTGTTAGAAAGTTTCAGTAGCAAGGTAACACTTTAAAAAGGACAAATTGCTCTGTGCCTTCAGCTTCTGATATTAATGAAAACAAAGAAAAGCATAGCATAAACAAAACATTTTCCTAAATTAAGCTGAATAAATATAATAGCTTGTGTTTTTGAGGGGGAAAAAAAAAATCTGCAGTATTTAGTGGAATGTGATATCAAAATGTACATATTCTCTTCATATATAATCCAAAATGTTTTCCTGCATTTTCCAAATGAGTGTGTACTGTACATGAACAAAAAAACAAACAAAAAAACCAAAACAAAACAAAAAACCAAACAAACAAAAATAAACAAAAACAAAAAAAAACATACCTCTTAGGCAGGGTTGGACCAGAAGGTCTATGGAGTTCACTTCCAACCCCTACTAATCTATGATTCTATGATTTTGCAGTGTCCCAGTTTAGGGCCACAAGCTACCCAGGACTGGAAGACAGAAATGCCACTTGCTCCTTTCAAAGAGTAAGAGTGAAGATGCTGCACACTGATGGGAAGTTTAAAGGGAGATTCTGTTTACAGGTGCATATACGCAAAAGGCCATCAGGCAGAATGAATACACCCACGAGCTAGGCCTATCGGACTAAAACCATTTAGAATCCTCTACCCCTTCCACCCTCAGCAGGCCTGAGAATAGGCCGAAACTGCCCTCCCCAGCTTAGGCCCGCAAGGCCTCAGCAGGCTGCATGGCACAGCTCAAAATTCCCTGTTGGCTAGAAGCCATCTGCCCCACACCAAACCGTGAAACAAGCAGGGATGCTGCTCCTCCCGGAGAGAGAAATGCAGGGAGGAGACAAGAGCAGAAGAGAGCCGTATCAGCCAGGCACTGCCTTGTAAACCGTGATTAGGGAAAGCGGAGTAGAATAACAATGTTACAACATCCTGCGACAACCAGGTCCGTCCCCTGGGACAGGACTTCAGATCTGTAGCTTTCTTAAGAGAACCTGGCACCCCTCAAACTATGACATGCAGACACTCTGAAGGTTCAGGGGAAATAACTCAGTCAGGCTATTGAGGCTCCTGCAAACATTTTCACACTAAACCCAAGTTACAGGTATACACATATTCTTTGTACTGGTTCCCATCCAGCTCAAATATATGGCAAATAGGGATCCTACCGTGCCAGTCATCATGCTATACAATTGATTTGTGCTGTCTTTCTCCGTGTCTTCCCTTTTCCCAGGAAACTTCCTTGTCTAGCTCTTTATGCAACTCTGTGATGAGGCCTAAGAGAAAGGTGAACCATTTAGACTGTGGAGTAAAACAAACAGGTCCCAAACTGGGATCTTCCTCCTTTGAATTCAACCATGGGAATTCTGGAGAGGCAAACAAGATAAAAATAATGATCTTTCTGGATCAGAATTGTTTGCAGGCATTTGATATTTTAATTCTAATAAGAACATAAAAATAAATTATACGCATTTACACAGTCTTTAGCATTGCCCTTTCAAATTTATATCTTAGGAAAGAAAATTGGTCCTCGTCACCCAAGTTTTTTATATATATACTCTCTATACTTTTCATATATATATGGATATACACTTCCTTATACACTTTCTTACTCTACTTCTATAGGAAAATTACTGCCTTGGTATATTTATAACATTATAGCACATATGGCCTTAGTGTTGTTGCCATATGTTACTGGAGAACAAAGTCAAGGAAAAAACTCTAGTTTTCTTTATGAAAAGGAAGAAAAAGTCTTATTTTGATTTCACTAAACAAAAAAGTGTTATGAGAACTTCACATGTCTTCTTGTCATCCCAGACACTGTGGTTTATATAGGTAATGAGATTCAGGACTCAGAATGAGTACTTACTCTTCAGCTCCATCCTCAGCTCCCACCTATTAGGGGAAAGGTAAATAAGTTCTTGCTGCCATTAATTCTTCAAGAAGATTGCTTTACTTTGCTGCTTTTCAGAATACATTTTCACATCCCCAGGCACTGCGTGTGGCCAGCCATCAAAACTGTTTCTGCTGGAATTAAAATCAAGAAGAATCTGTCAATAAGTCAAACACAGGGGAATAATAGAGGTTCTAAAATGTGAATCTGGGAGCTTGGGGGGAGAATATTCACACTTCTGAAAGAAACCTCTCAGCAGTAAGAGGTCTACAATAACTGTACAATAGACCAGGATAATATGTTAACATGCACTTAAACTCCTCCTTACATTCCAGCTGTTCACATATGAAGAACCAATTTATATTCTGAATGTTCTGTCTGCTTTGTGACAGGACATACATAGTTCGTGTTACAAAGTCATTAGCTGATTATACTTTATTGCAGGACTAATGTACTCTGTCTAATTCCTACAAGCTCTTGGGGCTGAATGTAAAATATCTGAGCGAAAACATTGACTTGCATCTTATTGGAGGTTTTTACATATGGCAAGCCAGCTGTTAAAAGGAGAACACTGATTCAGCATTCTCTATAAAGACTTAAGACAGTTGGAGAAACAGGCTCAGTTACTAGGAACAACAAGGTTTGGGTGATCATTAACAAACGGGAGGCTAAAGCTCACCTGGGCCTACATCTGAACTTCCATGTAGCTGACAGTCCTTATTAATAAAGGAAAAATGATCAGAATAGCATTTTTTACTACAAAGAAACAGAGCAATAACATTTATTCTAACTCTGAACTTTTTACTTGTATACAGTGATTTATATCAACATTCTCACCCTTCAAAAATAGTGCTTAGACAAGATATTATGCTAGTCAATTATTATACATTATGCTAGTAAAATGGCCTTCAATTGCCACATTTAAAATGGCTGCAGGAAGTCCAAGGCATGGGGACACGAGGCATGAGGCATAACTTTTGTCTATCCTCCCATTACCATTGTCAGTAACTGGTGTCCTTACTATAAGCTAAATTTATGGTGATGATTATATCCTTCTAATAGACTGCACACCTATGAAGCTTAATGGAGATTCTCCAGCAAGCTCTTGCAAAGCAAAGTATCAGCTTCTAAAAGCAAAAGCTGACCAGGTTTTAAAAGCATACTGATTGCTATTACGAGTTTCTAAGCAAGGTGTTTAACAATATTGAAAAGATCTGATCTCTGGGGGCACCAGCATTTTCTGAAGGCACTGCCTAATTCTTTTCTTACTCTGAAGGCCTTTTTCACTCAGATGGTGAACTGGGCAGCTGGAACCTGGGGGCATATTTGCTTCATTACATACATTATTTTGTCAGCTGGAGCTGATTTTTTATTAATATACAGATGGACACAAAAAACCTTCAAAGACCTTACAAATATATTTTGTTTTAAATGTAAATATCCCCCTGGTATCATTAATAGCCAAGCTAGATTATTTCTCTTAGCATTCTATGCCTTATATGCCAATAATCTCAGAGTGCTCTTTTTTTTATATATATAAATTTTCATTAAGCCTGAGGAGGGCTCTTTCTGTCTTTCCTGACTGATTCAGGTTTAATTGGCCTCTAAGGATAGTAAGCTGCTTGAGGGTTCTTTCAGAATCTGTGTTTCTCTGCTTCTTTGCCAAATATAATTTTTTTTCATCTAACACTTTGTTTTTGTCAGATTCATTTTCCTCATTTTTCCTGCCAGAGACAAAGCTGCTATATTTTTTTCTTCCATTATATTTTATAAACTTTCCCTGCTATCAGTGTTCTCAGAAGAAACATTGGTTTTAAGGTAGCTCCACCTTTTCTTTCAATGGTTATTCTGGTATGTCCTAANTCTTCAATCCAGGCTAACTGAATCTCCATAATAGATGTGTGGGCTGACCATGCCATTTAATCTCTTTCCTGCAAGGCCAAATCAAGTGTAAGGAAGTCAGAATACAATTGAATCTAAGACAGAGACAGTGTGAAATGAAAAGAAAACCCCCAAAATCCTCTTATATAACAAATACAAAATTATACAGGAAATAGCTTCGACATTCTTTCTCTTTCTTAATAGCTGTATAGGATTGTTGGAGCTAATACTCTTCCTTGATAGAAAGAAAAAGAGTCTTCTGATTTCCTTCAAAATTAATTAAGAGGTTTGTCATCACTGTGCATTTTCCTGATCGTTCACTGTCTTCTGTGTAGATATAGAAGCCTCCATTCTGGCACTATATTTCCATAAACAGTACTGACTATCTTCCGCTTGCTGTACTTCTAATTGTGTTTCCACAGTTTCAGAAACAGTTCCATTCTGCAACAGTAGTTAGTAGATGTCTACATTGGTAGCTAACAGTTTGCTTTTTTGGGCGGTCCTTGTAGCCAGTACTTCCCTTTTCCTCATTGCAGTTTTATTTATTATTTGGCCATAAGCAAAATTTAGTGGCAGTCACAACATTCAAATTACTTGCCATTTCATATACCTGAGTACTCAGAGTCAAGTTTAGCCTGAGATGGATACTGATCTCTCACAGATGATACTTGGGTTTTCAGTAGTGTAAACTACAAAATTTGAAACATGACATTCTCAAATATGTTCATGTCATATTCATGTCAAATATGTCATGTCATATGCAGATGCTCTTTCAAAATTGAAAACTGTTCCAAAATTTGGTGAGGTTCTGGATAGAAGCAGCAGAAATTGTATCAAGAGGAGTCTAGTAAAAGACAATAATTTACTGTACAACATTTTTTATGTCTAAGAACTAAAAATTACAGACAAAGTCTACAAATGTATACTTTGTACCTTCTGTAAGTGGAAGGGAGGACAGAGGAAAAGACTCCAGAGAGAGAAAAAAAGTAGGAAAGAAATAACGGGGAGGGGATAGAGAGATAAAATGTTGAGACAGATAAACAATTGACAGCAGCAGTCTGCTTCTTACCAAAATGTGGTGGTTGCTTCCCATTAAAGCAGCTGTCTCAAATTAACACTTTGAAATCTCCATCCACTGGACATCATGGACAAGATTCCATCACAGTCTTTGAGATAATACCAAATAACTGGATAGAAGTTTAAAATTGCCATTAGAATGCTTTCTGTAGTCTTCCTTGAAATTAAAACAATGAGAGAGTAGGGAAGTAAACAGCTGAACAGTTTCATCTTTATGCTTATGTTTTCACATTTATGCTTGTCTGGTTGAAGAGAAGCGAGAAAAGGGACCTAGCTTTAGTACTTGCTTGATCCCTTTCAATATCTTTGTTGTCCTCAGAACACACAAAACTTCGTGTTCCAAGGAACAGGAACCTAAGATAACAAGCAATAAAATTCCATTTCCTTAATAAGTTTACATATACAAAATACACTTTTAAAAACAGTGAAACGTCACATTACCCAATAAGCATCGAATATAGTACCTGTATGTCAGCCCATTTATGAAGTCTTGGGATCGCAGGTCCAGATTTTGTTTCTCTGATGTGCACAAATCTGCATGCACTAAATTGACAGATCACACACTGTGCTGTCAAACACAGAAACTAAGCAAGAAGAGTCAAAAACTTCGGCCTTCATAGTCTTTTCCAGCTATTGCCTCTTCAAGTGTTTCTTAGATTAAGCATAGATTAACATCTACTCCAAGAGAAATGTTATTTTAAATTGCAAGGATCGCTAATATGTGCTGAATGGTGCACTTGAAAAGCAAATCACATTTTACACACACACATCAGTCTTTAAACACTCAAGCTGCAAATTCTTTGACACGTCAAATATGTGGAGATTTTGGTATGGTTTTTTTTTTTTTAAACTTACATTAAATAATAATAACAGCAGCAACCTGTTGTAATCTTTTATAGCTCTTTATATGTTCTGATCGTAAAAGCTGCAATCTTCTTACAGCTGCTAGTGCCAAATTTCAAAACTAGTCTGTTTCCAAAGTATGACAAAAGTCACAAATATTTAGGGAAAACTTATAACCCTTACTCAAAACAGTGAGTGCTTCATTTGATTTTTTTTTTTGTGTAACACTGAAATGAGCTTTACTGTGGCAATCCCTCACTTGTGTCATAAAAGCAGACTCTACTCTTACGAAAACAAAAGCATAAAACTTGTCTGTATGCAATAAATTGTTTGATGAGGATTTTTTCCTAATTGTAAAGCCTTTATTGTATGAAGTTGTATTCATGGCATAATACAGTCTTGCATGGATTTTAAAACCTATACGATGACTGGACAAGAGACATTTACAAATAGCTCTTTTACCTTACCTAACATTCAAAGACGTAAAGGCCCCTTGCAGTGACATTAGGCCACAGTTAACTGTTTGCCTACATTTTACATGTTCAACATTCAAAAGCAGGGTCCTCTGTTGTTTTTTTGTGCACTATCTCTCTCATAAGCAGGACAGTAAAAAGTTTTGATCATTCCTACCCCAATGTTTTCTGCCTCCCACAAATAGACAGGAAACATTTGTTGCTCTTGCTAGAACAGGCAAGAGGAGCAAAAGGGTTTCTAAAAAGTTTTGAAAACTGTGAAAGAAGCTTGTGTTAAATAAGGGTTACCTCCCTTACTCTGCTTCTGAAGTCAGAGCTCATCCATAATTGCTTTGTATTCCCATTCATTGGGGTTTCATATCATATATGTATTGAGAGGGAAAACCGCAAAATTTGACAGACCCTCCAATCTTCCCATGTTTCTTAGAGCTATTCCTTCCTTTAAGGACTGCTAAGACTTCCGTAGAAGCTAGAAAGTGCCTCCTACTCTAAATCTCAGATGAGCAAATACATAATCGGACACATAGAAAAACTGATGAATACAACTAGAATGCTGGTGGATACAACTAGAATGATGAATGCAATTTAATTCTTTGGGTGAATACTGATGGAGGGGGTTGCTGTTGGTTTTCTGACTTTTTTTTTTCATTTGGTCGTTGGGAGCTTTGTTTTGTTGGGGTTTTTTTAATTATTTTTTTATTTAAGTCACAAAATGACATTAAGTATTGATATCATTTTAAAAGGTGTGTTATTTACAGCAAAGACCTGAGTAGCTCCTTTGGAAACATTTCAAGGTGCTATATAATTATGTGTTTAGGATAACATTACATTTGGTAAAAACATCTACAAATGTACATGGAAAAATAATGGCTAAATCCCATTATCTCAGGCAGCAGCTTTGGCATAAATAAATCCAGATGGAACTATGGATTTAAGCCAACCAGCCTGCACATGACACCCCTCCACAGCTGCAGTGACTCGACTCACTTCTCACTGGCATAGCAGCATGCTGACCACACTGCTTAGAAACAAAGTCCCAACACCAACCAAAGGTCACTTGAGACCAAACACCACATGCTCACACCCTTGGCCAACACCCTATCAGACCCATGCCACCCCCAGCCCCACATGCCACTTATGTCATTTGATAATGGTGAAGGGGTTGAGGGGACCTTGGGACCATAGTGCCCTCCCTACTGCTAGGCTATGGATCCCACCTTGCGAGGAGAACCAGCCAAAGGACTGGCCTCTGAAATAAAAACTCAGGTTGTGCTCCATGTGTGTCTCTGCATGTAAACATACCTGTTGCGGTGGACGCAGCAGTTGCCGGGGAGCTGCAGGGCTGTGGAGGTGTGGATCTTCCCACTTGGCATGAGTATCCCCCATGTGGCCTGGGCCTATGCTATCACAGGATAGCTATGGCCTCCCTACACAGCAAGAGAGCCTTGGAGATCAGCTTTAACCACAGCAGACAGACAAAACTTACGTGAAGAACTGAGAAACAGCCTTTTTCTCTCAGACAACAAATACAACACGCATAAAAGCTGTGAAAGCAAAAAGGGAAACAAGCATTATCTTGCCACAGGACTAAGCCCCTGTCTTGTAGTTTCCAATACAGTTCCTAAACCCTAGTATCTATAAAGGACAGTATTCAGCCAAGACACCACTCAACCAGCCATTTGCAGTTGGATCTTTAATGCACATATGTTTTTCTGCATTCTAAATTGCATATTGCCAGATAGAAGCGTTACTCGCCCTCAAGCAGTGATGGGTGTCTATGGCAAACCTGTTTAGCATGTGGTCTCTTGGTTTTGGTACCTGGAGACCTTATGTCAGGAAAAGAGGTGTACAAAACAGTAAAACCCAAAAGGCAGTAAGGACTGCTATGAAAACATGAATGCCAGAAAGCTTTATGAAGCATTTTCATTTTGCCCTTTAGCCCCCTTTCCTTACTTCATCTACAGCCCTTCGGCCAGCTCCATTCACACTTGTCTGGAATTCAGACCCAGAATGTTTCAGTGTGGGCACCAGGGACTATGACCCACATATTTTATCAGCTCTTATTGTTGTATGCCTCCACAGCCTTCTACAGCCCTGCTCCAAGAGACTTGTCTAACCAATCTCTTCTTACTTCTTTCCCACCATCCTCACTTCATTCTCATGTTCAAGTCTTCCTATAGACCTGTAAACTGAGCACTCTTATTAACTGCTTCCTCAGTGTCTGGTACTAACAAGCTTTTGTACCATCTTACTTAACCTAGGGTCTTCTTACCTACTCCTCGGTGCTGCTCTTGAAAAACATGACATTTCTCTGCTAGGTATCGGAAAAGTGCAGCTGTGAGATGTTACTTTGCAGACTGTGAATTGCTACTTTGCAGACTATGTTTTCCTTAATTTCAAAACACGCAAACCTTAAACCTTCTTTTTATGGGCAACTTTAGGTCCCAATGTCCACTAAACTACAGAATTTACTACACAGTTTGTAGCTAACTATGACTGTTAAAGATAGTGGAGACTTAACCACTGAAGTGAAGGGTAGGTTTTCAATGGCAGAAACATCTCTTGCTTCTGGATGAAAACAAAGGACCTACAAATAATGTACTACCTCTCCACACACACATATACAAAAAAATGCCTGTAAATCCTATATACATCACAGTACATCATGTGTTACATACGTAAATTGTGTACACATTTTATATATAGCTATTGTCCAAACACAAAGGCTGAGACACTGAAAAAAAAAAAAGGCACACAATTCTAAGCAAAGGGATGTTGTGATCTTTGCACTGCTACAAAACCTCCAAATCAAACTTTTTTTTTTGGTTGTTGTTGGCTGTTTGGGTTTTTTTCTGTTTTTTATTCTTCTCTGTGGCCTCTTGGACATCTCAGGAATTAGGAAGGACCAGAGCATATGGACAAAAGTGGTGTAAGGCTCACACAAACCACTGTTTCACTCTCAGGAAGAGATGTGGTCACATTTTCTTGTAAGAGATTACTGATCCCACTTAGAGCAATACTTGAGACCACATAAAGTACCTACATATCTGACTAAGATTCCAACAGATTTCACACATAAAGATTAGAGGAAAGATGTACCAGACTACAATGAAGTAGCGATGCACAGCAATTTGGAGCATCAAGTGGAGGTGGTCTTTTTATAGAAAATATCATCCACCAAGTAAGATCTGAGTCAGTCACATCAGCTTCTTCTGCCTTGTTCTAAAGTGCATGCTCTGCAATTCTGTTGGTAATGGTGGTGCTAAAAAGCTAGAGGAAACACAGACACCTGCTCATTAGTTCTTTACTTGAAGGAGAACTAAAAATCACTTGACAGGTGACTATTAGCTCACTCCTCAGCACTAGAACAACTTGTTAGAGAACACATCAGAGCTTTCCTGAAGCCACTGAGAAGGCTTATCTTACTGATTTCAGCATCTCAAAATACCTCAAAGCAAAGACAGGTATATCTTGCTCAGACAAGCTGAAAGAAGAACTCTATGGAATCTCTTCAGAGAGGAAAATCTGAATTTTCGAAACAGAAATACTGTTCCTCACAAGTGGTTGTCATTCCAACATTATCATTGCTTCTTGGCCTAGCAAATAGCAATGATTAAAACCTCCTGTCCTCTTCAGGAATTGGTAGTAGTTTGTAGCTTACAAGGATCGAACCATTAGCTCATTCAGGAATGAGTACAAGAATACTTAGGTTATATAGCAACTGTATGTACAGGTCTTCTATTTACTGAGAAGAAACACTCTGACTGTTGAAACTGATAAAACTGGCTCTTTTCAAGCTCATGTTCTCTTGCAGAACCAGCTTTGAGGTCTTCTTAAACAGCAATTACATCAGATTGCAAGAAATAGAAACCAATACAAATTTCGAAGTATCTGAAGGCTGCTATACCAAGAAATTATACAAGTGAGGAAGCCTGACATGAAAATAAATATGCAAAATGCTACATACCGTACCAGTAAGAAGAGCACCAAGCAACCATCAAGAACTCATGAACTTATTCACAGACAAACTCAGGAAGCCTTCTGCAGAACACATAATTTTCTCTTGGTATCATAGGAGTTGCTAGTGACCACAAAAAGAAGCAATGAGGCAGCAACAATCCTAGACATACCAAAGCAGCTGACCTCTAGAGGTGAGCAGAGATCTTTCAAAAGTCACTATCATGCAGCATGTGAACACACGCAGCAGCATTCTCAAATAACATAAACACTACAGCTGCGAGCCATTAGGCAAACAGCCTTTAGACTTCAGGTTTTCCATCAGACTTTTTCTTATGCATTTCCAGAGTTACTTTCTTCCTAATCTTCTACTTTCTGAAACTAACAAAGTACCTTTTTAAAAAATGTGCCACCTAAAGACTAGTTAACCATGTAATGTATTGAGCATTAAAGTCCTAAGAAATTAAGCAATCCCACCTTCAGTAATGAGGCTTCGAAACACCTTCATCCACAGATACATATCTGTGAAAGTGTTGTTCCATAAAACTCTTAAAATGCAGTTTTATTAAGAAAGTAACCCTCTTCAAATAGAGCACTAAAATAGCTACAAACGGCTAGAAAGACAAGAAATAGAAATTCAGTATTAGAAATAGAAGTAATTCATACCAACATGCTCCGTGAACAAAGCAGCTTTTGGAAACCAAGCCCATTCACCTATCTAAAGGCAATGGATTCAGAGTATATTCAATATTGACAACATCCATGGAATGTTGCAAGTCTAAGCAGAACTACCTTCTTCCCCAAGCTGCTGCTCTTTTCACTTCCTCGACAGCTTCTCTTATGAAGCAGTAGATTAAGCCAATGATGAATTAACTCCCTCTTCTTTGTACCTATCAATTTCCGTTGTTCTAAATCTCAAAAGATTTGCCCCTTTTTTTCTCCATTAAACTGCAAACACAAAAAATCTTCCCCCCTATTTTTACAAATCCTCTCTTCTTTAGGTTGAATTCTGCCTCGCTTATCCTAAATTATCCTGATCTGTCCTCTGACCATTTGATATTCCAAGACTCAGGACTTCACAAACAGAAGGTTTTCACTTTATAGCATCACACTTCATAGCATCATCTACAACCACCATTCTCTTTGATCTCATAGTTCTCACTAATCTTTCTTACTCCATCCCCTTTATCTGACCAAGACTGTTTGTATTTTGTCAGGGAACTTATACGCAATTTTATTTTTGTATTCTTAAGTATAGAATCTGTTTCCTTCATGCCCCACTCAGCATAAGGTCAAAAAAGATTCTGCTACTTCAACACAATTTAACACATGCATGTCCACACATATACAGATCTTTCTGAGAGGGGAGGTGAGGTATTATCATCTCCTTGCCTGTAGAAGCATCATTCCTACTTCACACCACCTAGCACAAAATAATAAAACATCTCAAGCTACCAAGATGTATTACGAAACAACGTTTTGTTAGTTAGCAAGAAATACAGTAAACTCAATTCAAAAGAAAAAAAAAATAGTGTTTTATTAACTACCACACTGTTATAATACACTTTAAACGTACAATAAGGTAGCCTTTAAATTTGAGGTGGTTTTAAGAATAACAAATGAAACAGATTTCCAAATGTTTGTAAATAGGTGAACTGCAGTAATTATTTGTTGTACATTTTTTTGAAAATGGTATAGCACTTACAGACTGGCTATATAACTTCATTTTGTACATTTTTCTATAATTGAAAATATAAACAGTAATTAAAAAATAAAAAGAAAATTCAGCATAATAAAAAACATATATGTTTATCAGTTAAATGTACTGGATACATACAATTTTTAAGGGAAGAAGCAAAAAAGGAAAGATGGTTGATATTTAAATGCAGATTGACTAACCAAAAACTAAACAACAAACAAATAAAAACATCATAAACCCCCTAGTTCACTATGACTATATCCATATGCTTGGGAGTACTGTCAATATGGAAGTGATTCTTCTGTTGTATTTGCATATGTTCTATTTTACTGGTAATTTACAGGATGGCTTTTAAGGCCCTGGCAGACAGATGTTTTTTGGAAAAAAAAGATTCAATAAAAATCACTGCTGAGACGCAATACACCTTATTTTTGGTCCTCCAATGTTCAAGAGAAGGGATATACTTCACTATAACATTTGCCTTACCACCCAAATGCCTCAACCTATACATATTTTTTTTTTAAACATTTTCAACTTTTTAAACATTGGTTATATTGCCCACCTTGGTTATTGAAAGAATATTAACAAGACATCATTTTGGCAAATTAAATCTTAAACATGGCTTTTCAATAGGATTTAAAAGGTGACTATCCCTAGAGTTCCATGTTAAAACGTAGTTTTCAAAATCTTACAAGAGTAATGCTTAAAATATTGTACATAGTTAACCTAATTAAAATAATTAGCTTCAAAATGACAAGTTGATGAGCTAAGTAAAGCCTACACTATGTAACATTTGCTTGGAAACTTGATTTGTCAGTTATGCATAATAAAAATTCCAGTCATCAAGAAAATTACAAAATTTCTTTTATCATAACATGATTTCTTTTCACCCATCAACTTCTTTTATCTTACAATAGATAAATACCAACATGTTCTCATTTTTTTTACACTAAACCACACAGGATTGATGCATTTGGTTAGACTACCATTTCCATCGTTAAATTCTTTTTTTTTTTTTTTCAATATAACTTGGTAAAATTTCATCTCTTCTAGATTCCAAAAGTACCTACAAAACCCATGCAATTTTACCATTTTAATATACTATGGAATATCATACAAAGTAAGGCATTTCAGTGTCATGTATAACCAAGTTACTGTCAATCCAAAAATTTTTGCACATCAATAAAAAGATATCTAAGAACTTAGGAACAATATTCTTCTCACTACTGTATAAAAATAACCACAATTAATAGGTATCTTGTGTAATATTTACTCCATTGTCTCGTTTCCTGAAACTGTGACAAGCTGTAAAGGTATTTCAGTGTTGGTAAGAATATCCTGATTGCTGGTGCCAGATGTATTGACAGTTCCTATTCCTGAAACAGAACCTTGCTGAATATTTGCAAGGATAAGTGTCGTTCCTCCTGCAGTAATCAAAGTATCATCAGGTGTTGCTTCTACTGATGCCAGCACTGTACTGCTGGAGTGAATACCTTTTTTATTCTGATGTGTTTTAATGTGTTTGGCAAGGTGGTCACTTCTCATAAAGCGTTTTGAACATTCTGGACAGACAAATTTCTTCTCACCTGTCACAGAAGACAAGAAAAAAAAACAACACATTTTCAAGAACATTAAAAAGATCGCATGTACACCAAAACCTGGTAAGTTACTGCCTTTAGGAGTCAGAATTCTAACAACGTCTACACTTAAGAAAAAAAGCTATCAAATGTGATAAGCTTGCGTGTTACATTTCCAGGCACTCATATAAATCCTTTAAAAGAATTTATTTTTCTGTGTCTGAGTTTGTGGAGAACTTTCAAGAAAGCTAAATCACCTCCTATCCTCAGGCTGCTAGGATTTTTTGCAATTATGACCGACAAATAACTTTTAAGAGGAGAACAAAACCTACTAAATGATAGACAGGGAAGACCACGTGAGCTCCTGTGAAATTACACTTGAGACCAGCAGACAAAATCATAAGGCATCTCAGGTTTGGAAGAACCTCTGGAGGTCTCCAGTTTGATCTGTCTCTAAGAAGAGTCAGCTGTGAGGTCAGACCTGGCTGCTCAGGAATTTATCCACTTCGGTCTCAAAAACCTTTAAGGATGGAGACTGCAGAAACTCTGGGCATCCTGTTTCAGTGTCTGCTTGTCATCACAGTCATAATTTTTTCCATTCCGTTTGAACCTCGCTTGTTTCAACTTATGTCCATTGCCTTTCATCTTCCCACCAATGCTCCATCACAGAAAGTCTGTTTTTATCTTTCTAATACTGGCTTTGCAGGTACCAGAAGGTTGCTATTAAACTTCCCCTGCCTTACTGCTCTCTTTATGCAGCCAAATAAGCCTCTCTACATAAAGCAAACGATCGCAGCTTCCTGATCATCTTGGTCTCCTTTTAGTCAACTCAATCCTGTTGATCAATGGCTTTCTCATATCTGGAGCTAAAGATGAGATGCAATATTCTAGAGGCAGTCTAACCAGTGCTGAGAAGAAAGGGATAATCACTTGCCTAGAACCAGTGTCTGCTTCTGTTGATTCTGTTCTGGCCATCTTTGCTGCTGGCTCCTGCTCTTGTTCTAGTTGTCTATCCACGCTTGCAGGTACTTTACAGTAGAGCTACTTCCCAACTAGTCAGTGCTTAGCTTGTGTTGCTGCAAGGGTTAATTCCAACCCAGGGGCAGTACATTGCATTGATCCTTGCTGAATTTCATAAGGTTCCTGTCAGCCCACTCCTTCAGCCTCAGTCCCTTTGAATAGCAGCCTTGCACTCAAATGCATTGACCAGCTGCCTCACTTTGGTGTCACTGGCATACCTAAGAAGAATGCACTCTCTTGCCTTCTCCAGGTAAGTGATAAAGATGTTAAAACAGGCCAAAGGCCAGATCCCTGCTGTTCTCTACTTTTTATTGGTATGCAGGTACACCGGGAGACATTAACCGTGCCCTCTGAGACAGATCATTTAGTCGACCTCTATTTTTTCTTAAACATCCAACATGTCTAACAGAAGCACACCATTAGATATCAAACAAACTATTTGTTAGAGACATTGCAAACACAATTTTCTAAGCAATGTAAATGTTGGTACGCATGTAAGTTACCTATTGTGCTTTCACTGAGTTTTTTTAATTGCCTAACTTGAAAAGGTAGGCATCCTACAGAATACAACTAGGAAAATAGGTAACAGACAATAAACTGCTTCTTGAAAACATGGAAGATCTAGCCTAATTTTCGGTACTTGTTTTAGACAAAAGGACAGACGTGAACCTGGAGTAACACTGAAGCTAGAAGACAGAGAACAATGCATCGCCACATGCTCTTCCTTGATTTTGTGGCATCTAGTCTCTTGGACATCTAGTCCTCGGTTGTTTTTTGGTTTTATTTTTCAAATGAGAGAAAGTTACTGAAGTTCTAAGTTGGAGCAACAACCTGAATCCAAGTATTGTGGCTAAGCTCTGTTGTTTTGGATCAAAAAAAGGTAGCTGTTTTTCCTCTTCAGACCTACTAAAGTCAACAATGGGTATACATAGCTCTAAGACTTTAGAAAAGTTACATGACATTAAACCAAATCCAATACAAAGAGGTATTTTTAAGAGTACTCATCCAAGCCCTCTTTAGTTAAATGCACCAGAATCAAAGAATGTAAACCTGTGTGCGTTCTTCGGTGCCGCTGAAGCTCATCGCTGCGAGTGAACCTTTTTCCACAAAACATCCAAGTACAAACAAACGGACGCTCTCCAGAATGCCAGCGGAGATGAGCTCTCAAGTGTGACGTTTTCCCATATACTTTGCCACACCCTGGTATGTGACAAATGTGTTGTTTCTTTTTTCCCAAGTTGGAGCCTCTGTTAAATAAAAAAAAAACAAAAAAAAGAAAAAATTGAAGTTATACATTCTAATTGCTCCTAAATACTGGTCACATGTATAAGTGGGGTTACAAACACCAGCAGATCCATGAACAAACCTGAGCAGCTTCCCATTTTTGTCTCAAATACAATCAGAGTCCAGAACACTCACTAAGAAGCTGGAACAAAATTCCATGCAGCTATCTCAATTCTGCAATAAGCTATAAATTCAACAGCATGTGAATTTTAAATGATAGAAGTGCAATCTTCAGCGGGCATACATGTATGTGGAGTTGGAAACAGAGTCATTACAGCAGGTTGTACTACTTTAATGAAGAAGTGCCTGTATTCAAAATTTCTCCCAGTTTCAGTTTTTACCATACCAAAGACAGTTTTGGCAAAGAAAAACACCAATGACTGCAAGTGCCAAAACAGAAACCAGAGATCTTTGCAACCAGGAAGAGAACAGATGGGACTTTTGGCATCTTGGAGAAACCTGAGAAGCAGTTTGGGGTTGAAAGACAAGCACACTAACCTGTATATTTCCACTAAAGGGAGTGGCAGTGAAACAGCTGATCTTGCTGACATTTAAACTAATTCCTTGGTATTTCAGGGAAAAAAAAAAAAAAAAATCCATCAAAATGAACACACAATTCACAGACAGAATAATCCAGATTGCTGAGCTGGTGCCTATTTTAAGGCACTACCCCACTGACATCTTACATGATTTATTCAAGGGAAGCACCTAACATGAAAACTTTTTTTTTTCTTTTTCTCTTTAAATAAAATCACCAGAGGTAAGAGCCTCTGAAGACCTAGAGAAAAGAGATCAGTCCGCCCAGTACAGGCCACCAAGATTGATTTTAGCCAATTTAAGTGTTTGTTGCTGCTGAAAGGGGCACTCTAGGGAACAGATATGGCTAACAATGCAGTTATCAATGCTGATACAAGGGAGGAGATTGGAAAATGCAGCCAAGCATCAGGCCACCTTATTCATCAGCAATGTTAACTTTGAACAGCTTGAATGGATGCTGAAACCACAATCATGGGCACTACCATCCTCTGTGACAGATCATACAATTCTCTGTTGCCTCTCCAGGGCAATTTCTTTTCTTCAATCAGATGCTCAACTTCTGTTCAATATACATCAATAGTTCATAGTCATTTTGTCTCAAAAGAAAAACTTTCACTTTTACATACTAAGTATTTGCCATGACAGTGTAGGTTTTGACTGCAGAATACATTTGACAGTAGTAGAATTAGATAGTTCAGAAGGCTTTTGACCCTGCTGAAGTAGTGATAGACTTACATGAGCCTATGGACAGAAAAGATTATGGTTTGGGGTTTTTTTTGCAGCATTTTTGATTGGGTTTGTTTGGGGTTTTTTTCTTTACTGCCAAAGAGAAAGTTCACCTGCTTTTTTATAAATTTCATATACAAAGTTATCTGGCATCTCCTTCCTCATCTGGAATACCTATTTTTGGTAACCTTTGCTACATTTAAGTCGTCAGGTTCACGCTTTTCCAAGGCCTTCCCTCAAGCCAAGACAAAAAAGCAAGATTAACTCTAATGTTTGGCATTTAACTTTGTGCTATGCTGCCTATACAAAAGCTCAGTATTCAGAAGTTTTGGACATTCAGCCAATTTCCAAAGTGTTTAGCAAAATGTCTTTAGATTGGCCCCTTCCTTTTCTAATTTCTCTGCCTCTGCAGAGGACTAGGCCACCACACCAAACTCTCTGTAACAGTTCCAGTGGCATTCATCTGTCAGCCTAGAACACCCAGCTCCATGGGCTCCAACAAAGTAATTTTCTGTACACTTTCTTTTGTCTTACTGCAACCAGTTCCATGGTTCTCAGGCTCTATGTTTACCTTCTTCCAACGATTCTGTTCTAGACAGCTCTTTTATAGGTCCTCATCTGGTGTCTGAAGGCATCTAGCAATTGCAATACAGGGCAAAGAACACCCATGGCTTTTCACCATTATGCAGTCTCCATAACTGAAAGAACTCTCCACAGGATCTCATTATCCCACGTTTTCAATTGCTGCCCAGCTCCATTAACACTAAGAAATGCTCACCCTGTGCTTGCTACCACAAAATGTCTTTCTGCATTTGGAAGTATATTTCTGTATATGGAATATTTTTTTCTGTATTTGATATTTCATCCTCACACCTCCAAACACAGCAAAGCACTTTCCTCCACAACAAATATTTTGTAACTTTGCATGATACGGTGTATGTGACACAAAGTAGATGAGAACACATCAAAAATCCCTTAAAATAATTTCAAGATTCCTAAGTCAGTCATTTGAATTTGCTTAATTACATCTTTAATCTAGACTGAAGGAAAGAAGGGTTCAACTCATGGTCAACTTACTCTGTGTAGGTGGTGTCACACAGATTTCTAAGAATCTCACTTAATTGGTGACAGAATTCCTTAGCAGCCCCCAAAGTTCAAAGTAAGGGGAAGCCAGGGAATCACAGAATGAAATCTGTGAGATTACCATGAATGAGTAACTAAGTGTATTTATTCCCCACAACTTCATGTAGGCATCTGAATGTTTACTTCACATGTTCACTAAAACTGACTGGATATGAGCCAAGTTCTATCTGGATGCTTTGCAGCTGTGACAGTCTGGCACAATGCCCTAATGCATCATGCTAAGAGGTCTTTCCTGCTGCACTGGCCAATAACCATCACCACTGAGTAAAAGTATATGACTCAGGCCTACTCCTCCAATTAATATTGAAGGATTTTCACAGCACATTTTAGCTTTATGAAGACTGCAAACCAGGTTTCTCATAGCCATGCAGAATGCAACGCTTTCAGCAGCAGACACGTTCACCCATTAAGAAATTGGTCTTCCAGGAGGAACAGCAGCATTTAAAGAGTAAAACATACACTAATTATTTTAAGAATATGTCTTTTACAGTTATGTACCTAAAGTGGTACTCAGAAGCACTCTTCCTCTATAGATCTAGACAGTAATAGTTACACCTCAGCGTAATTCCACATGTAATTGAGAGGAGGTTGAAATCTCCAGATGTAACTCAAAATGAGGGTGAACTTTCCACCTAACTTCAGACATCCTTCGTTTCGTTTGGGATCAGTTATTTTTTCAGATACACCTCACTCTCACTCCTTCTCCACTTGCTTATATGCCATTTACTATATTAACTTGAGGCTATAAGGTCTTAATTTACATACCTACTGCACCATCTTCTTCCTTTTATAACTTGGCCCCTGCCTAGTGAGCTAAAGGAAAGAGTGGTTTCCTGCTTCACAGACCTGGTACAAACAGAAGTCCTTTGAAGACTGCCTAGTGTTCTAATTCCATATTAAGAGTCAAAAAAAACCCAAGAAAAGCCAACAAGAAAAAACAGAAAGAACCCCTTATGTCACCTTTGTAACCAAAAACCAGAAATGACAAGAAATGCCAAAATTAAGGCTACACAAAAGATGAAATTATAATGAAGTCTGCATATGTGAAGCCATGTACTACCTTTTCCTAGCCCATTCAGTGCCTAGGCGGGACAGCAGTCACTGAGTTTAATGCCATTCAGAGCTTTTTTGTACAAATCTAATGCACTTTTCTTGTCTTATAAGTCACATGTTATTTAAGTACTAATTTAAATACAGAATTATTAATTTCCCCAGAGTTTTTTACCTCATCATGGGCACTCAAACACAGTGTCTAAAAAATTCACAGACATTAGTTCATCATCTTGCAACATTTTGGTGTAGTAGATGTGAACTGGAATAATCACTACATACATCTGAATATGAGGTTGAAAGAGATGAAGGCCAAAATCATCAAAGACCCACCAGCCTTCAGGTGTCAAGTTTAAGACAGCAGAAGCATATTTTCTTACAGTACCATAGATGTTCACAACTCAGTTTAATTGACTTCTTTACAGGAATTAACTTGGTGCTTCTGCAGTGGAAAAGGTGGGGTGGACAGACAAACTTCTCCAGAACATCAGAACCCTTTTGCTGCAGTCCTGTATCTCATTCCCTAAATGCCTTTTGATTTCTAAAATAAGTGAAGCAGATGTCAACCATTGCACAGCCCTGATTCGCTCCTTGTGCATCACCCGTCCCATCCACTGAATGGCCCTGGGGGGGGTCATACGAAAAAGATTAGCGTGTAGTCATGTAATTAGGAACCAAATGATAATGCATAAGCACAAAGGATTAAAGTTGCTCCGAGTATCTTAACCTCAGCATTTGCCAATTTCCAAGTTTCCAATTTTGTATCCTAACATCATTTTTAAAACTATGAACACTATCTGAAGCAAATACCCTGTTACCTGAGACTTCACAAGCCATCTGCAGAGCGGAAAGAAATTGAACCTCAATATTACAGCACTAGAGACAAACAAGTAACTCTAGCAGCTATAAAATAGGACCAACACATGTCAGAGGAACAAGGAAAATATTCCTCCAAGTGGGCTTACTCCCTTTTGCTAGATTCTGAAGGAATTCTACATTCTGGTGGAAAGTTGCTCTAGCAACTCTAAGCACTTTCACTCTTTTTTTGTTTCCTCACCATTGTCTCCTTCA
This sequence comes from Ramphastos sulfuratus, assembly GCA_013399055.1. Classification (NCBI taxonomy): domain Eukaryota; kingdom Metazoa; phylum Chordata; class Aves; order Piciformes; family Ramphastidae; genus Ramphastos; species Ramphastos sulfuratus. The sequence continues at coordinate 65,525 of WBNM01021077.1, forward strand.
TTATTATTTTTCTATTCCAGTTCAAATTCTTCTCACATCCTGACTTCCTGTCTTACTTTTCCTACTTACTTGGTACATTTGATGTGTCCAGTGGATTTCAGATTCTCACCTATCTAAACTCTATTCTAGCTCTTATCTCAACTCCTTCCCAAATCCCCATATCAGAACTTCAGTCAGACTACACCCTTCTCCAGACTTCACCAAAACCATTTTTCAGATTCTCTCAGAAAGATTCTGTCTTGGCCTTTGACTTTAAAGCACAGTGTTACAGAAACTCATTTAGGAGGAAGAGAACTTTAAAGATGTCTCTAAATTGAAGCCACTGTAGTTTGGAATACAGCACAAAGATGGACCATGTGAAATCTCTGCTTCCTAGAAACATGGGCAGTGCAAATCACATTTTCAGAGTTTTCTCCCAGACTTAAGCAAATGTCAACTCATGGTGTACTTTGGGCAGTACTCCATGGCAGTTCAGGGCTCACCAAGAACCTAGAGACGTCTGTACCAGGTTTCAGTGAACTGCACATAGGAATTTAACAAGAGGAAGCAGGTAGACAAAGATGCTGTATAACCTTTACCACAGATATCACTAACTTCATTTGTGATGTAAATGTTTCGAGGTACTTTTGTATTAAACACTTATTACTTACTCAGTACAGCTACCCAAATACTCCCTCTCTGTGTTTGCACAGAGGGTCTAGAATATACAGCAAAAGAACATAAGAGACTTGACAACAGACACATTCAGTTGGTATTATTAGAACTCTTAGAGCCATAGGACAGACATGTTATTTAAAGAGAACTCAGTAATTTACAGCATACTTTTCACATAAATAAAGACTTCAATTTTAAAGAAGAATCTATTATCAAAATGGACAAATTTGCACGCACCAGAAAGAAGCCCCTGTACAATTACATCAAGTACAAACACACTTAAGTATTTTCACTTGTAAAAGGCTGCCTATTATCACCAATTCCTCTCTCATATACATAATCAAGATGTTTAAAATTAAGTGTTTTAGAACAGAATAAAACCATTATAACAACAAAAGCTGAAATACATTTTCATGGGATATCGAATAATAAAACATGTCTTTCTATGCAGCCCTGAAGTTTTGTAGGAATTGGAACCCAGTACCTCTTTGTTAATCAAACCTCCACTAACTTTGAAAACAGTCAGCCAGTTCAAAATTCAGTATTTAGACTTACTACAAAAGCCTTGTTTTTCTTAATAAAAAACCTAAGATAACTGTATTTTTATAATATTCTAAATAAATCGATTTCTTTTACCCAAACTGTGAGGGGAAAAAAATGCTCAATCAGTGAGGAAATGAAGGAACACAGGATTTAATCAAGTTCTTGACATATCACAGAAACATCCAGGTTGGAAAAGACCCTCAGGATCATAACCAATATGACAGGGAGCTAAGGATAGATGTGCATATTCCAAAATATTTCAGTTTTCTATTCCTTAGGGAAATATTCTAAGCCACTCATTTTGTACTAGGTAGCATTTACCTCCAGATTTTTCCAACTTATCTCAATGAAGTAACTCAAACAGGATGGTGTAATCTGCCCATCCATCTGCAAACCCAGAAATAAAGGTGTCAGTCCTTTATCGCATGAGCTCCTTTGCCTAAGCCTCCAGTTTTCTCGTCACCAAAAACTGCTGCTAACTAAGGCTCCTTTGCTCCTCACTCATTACTGTTTTCATCATCATACACATTACATGACACCGAACATTATGTACCTTCCACCACCTTCTTTGCAGTTGGGACATGTGCACGCTACCCGTCGCAGTCTTTTTCCCTCTTGATGTGGTTGGTCCCCTTCCTCATCTACCACTTGTACTCTCAAATGTGTTAGATCATTGGTATTCAGTGTAGAATCACCACTGAGCTGCCACTCTTCTGGATCAGGCTCCTCTTCTTTAATCCTAATATCTGAGGAAAAGAACAAACTCAGATCCATAAGTAGGCCATTAAATAGAGACCAAAAGCATAATGATCAAAACTTTTTACTGCTGAGAGCACTATGTCAGTCAAAAGTCAACATCCTTTAGTGCACACTGACATTGTTTCTGTCTCCTTGTAACCTGTAATGTATTAAAAAAGTTTATCTCACTATATATTCAAAAGTTGAAGACAAGATATAACAAAGTATTAAAGTTCAAGTTCAAACAGTTCTTGGTAGGGAATGCTGTCACCAGGAGGATACTGCTTGCTGGAAACTTGGGAAAAACTGAGGAACAGAGATTGGACATAGGTTGAAAAAAAATGTAAATATTTCAAATTACCCTGAGTACCCACGTATGTTTGCACAAAAAAACTCAGTATGACATGATACAGCCTTTCTCAATGATTGTCAGAAGTTTTCAATATGCAATGATACATAAAAAAAAACATGAGAAACCAAAGAAAAGGGTTTGACCTAAGAGAGAGACCAAACTATCTAAAGAACATTCTAAAAAAAATCATGCCTTTGCTTCATTTTCCCCTTCTCAGCTCAAATGTTTGTCTTTTCCACTATACGCAGAAGAAAACATTTAGAGAAGAAAGCTATTCAGTGTTAGAGACATAAGCAACACACAAACCACTTAAACATTTTGATGACCTAGTAGTCAAAACAGGTCTTTGCAGTTTCATAGATTTATCCTAACAGGATGGACATCTGCAAGCATGTATACTCTTTCCTTGCAGAGCATTCATTCAATCTAATCCGAGGACTAATTATAGCACTATAGTACACTGTGAAACAACCATTTTAACAAATGTACATTTTAATAGGAACATCTTTCCTCTCAGACACTATTCTGGATTTCCAATGAGCTGAAAGTCTGTATTAAAAAAAAAAAAACAAACAAAAAACAAGACAGACAGTTTCCATAAATCATTTTAGAAAGCTGAACCCCAGCCCCTTCTTTGGCTTAGCAGAGTCGTTTAGTTTGTTGGTTTTTTTCAGTACAAATTATTAGCTACTAGAACAAATGAATAAACAAGCCATCAATGTTTTTTTGTTTTGGTTGTGCTTTTTAATTTTTTTTTCTTTTATTGAAGCTTCAAACTAAAAGCTCTGTTCCTTTCTAGATGCATTTAAGAGACTGCTGTCTCTGCAGAACAAACTCAGTTATCATGTAGGTTTTTATCCTCACCAAATTCAGACATCATCATAATGAAGATAAAGCTTTATAGACCACATAAAACATCAGAAAAAACATGCTGGTCAGATCAAAACCAGCATCTCTGTCCCAGCAGAAATCAGGAAAGAAATTAACTATAAAACATGTAAAGAGTGGAAGGTAGTCCAGATAACTGCCAAATCATCTCCAGCATCCATCTGTTTAGAGACGAAGGATGTAGCTACACAAAAAAATATGCTATGAAAGTTCCAGTCTTTCCCAACAGCACAGTTTGCCTTCCTTTAACTTGCACACGTAAAACCATTTGTGGGACTGCGCTGTGAAGTACAACACTAATGTAACTAAAGTAAAATAATTCTCTATGAAACCACTGCATTAGGAAGAGAATTACAGGCCAGAAGCAGGGAAGTCTAGAACAATTAGCTAGTTTAGCTGTAAAAGCCAATGCTAAAGTTCACATGAGTATGACAGGTGCTGATCTGTGGGAATCCAGGAGCTAGCAAGCTCACTTTTTTCTGACTCTACACGTGTGGTAACATCCAGCAGAACTACTGTGGTAAGCCTGTCCAAACACCTGCACACTAAGCTTCGCTGTTACCATAAGAAGTTCACAACATCAGATGAGAGCATAACAAGTATCTCTCATGTGAAGACCTAGGAAACCTCTGTGGTGACTTCTAGTCTTCTGCAATACCCACCGAACTATCTTTCCTACTAAATTAACTCCTTTTCTGAGACTTACAGATAATAACATTATTTCATAGGTAATAACTTCAATATATATATAAAATATATAAAATTCATTTTACATAAGCAAAGATTAATACATTACATAACATAAAAACAATTTATAGAATACATCTTTCAAATTGGATACTATTAAACATACTAATATGATCACTTATAGAAACTTGAGGAAAAGGCAAAAGCCTGATTTACTCATGCAACAGGGTACATAATAGGAATTTAAATACAGCGTAGTGGCAAGGCTGCCAGTACAGGGCAATTCAAGCCTCCAAGCAGTTATTTAGGACTGTACATGTTATGCACCACACTAAAATTTTTTTTTGTCTAATGTTCTAAAAAATGTACATTGTATAAATTCTTTTATTTAAAGTAAGAATTAAAATAATGTTAATGAAGCACTGAAGAAGGTAATTTAGTTATTATATAACTAACATTAGACACTGGCATACGGTGAGTTTGTAAAGTCAGTAGCTGAATCCAGTTAGCACCTCACACCCATACTTCAAGAGTTGGCTACATGTCCTAGCAAAGATTAGTGGATTACATTAGGGTAAGGATCTGTGCTTCCAAGACCTAACTCTACTACTGACATGAAATATTCCGCATAGCGTATTTCTCCTTATATACTGACATCCCAAAGTCACACTCTAATAACAAAGGTACATCTCTATTACTGCACACCAGTATCCAGGGCTTTACATCTTTACCTCCAGCAATGTTTTGTTCCACTCCACAAAGTTTCACCACGATTTCCTTTCACTTTTTTCATCAGTATATCTCTACTCCCAGTTCCTCCCGATCATCACTATTATTGCAGCAATAAAAAAGGCTCATAATAGTTTTATAATGGTGAAGGATAAATAAGAAAATTATTTGGACAAAACAAGAGGGATATTGGAGTAAACAACAATTTGCTTAGACATACAATCGTTCATAGTACTATTTTTAAAAATGCAAACCTGAAATGAAGTCAAAGTAGTACTGTGTGCGTAATGTTGTGCTGTGTTTCCTGATTATCTTGGTAAGGCAGAAAGTGTAGCTATTGCTTTAGGCATTCCTCAGAAGGACCATCTACTCCAGGCACACAGAAAAGTATAATGTAAGCTGGTCATTTAGACACAGGACTTTTTAATACTTAAGTAGCATACAGTTTAAGTAAAACAAAATTAAAAGAAATATCAAAATATTAAATGTTTATCTAGCCCTTCCAGGATGTAGTACAGCAGAGTGGATTGTATCAAATCCTGTAGTGGACTTCATTGCCTTAAAAAGGCCCTCAGAACCACTAAGTCTGTTGTCCTCCAAGTAGCTTTTATGTTATTGCAAGAGATAAGGGAAAATTCCATCACTATTTCGGGGGGAGAGGGTGTCACTGTAATTTAAATAGCAGGAAGAAAATTAACAAGTAAAAGGGACAAGCCATGGAGAAGAGCAGAAGATAAAAGTCTTCTAGTATGCAATGGAACTGGAGATTATGCAAATTCATACAGATAGCAATGACTTCAGCATTCTCTGCTCCTCTGGATGTGCCCTGTTCTAATTCAGTCTCAGCTGAGAGAATACTAGGTTTTATGCATACTCTGCAAAAAAGTGCCATAAAAAAAAACCTGCATAACCCCTAAAGTCATGAAACGCTGATGAAAACACTGGCAAATTAGAGACAACTTTTGTTAAACCAGTTAAATACAGACTAAATGAAGGTTCCACTTTCTTTACTACTACTTTATTTCCATGCTTTCATATTTCTATATATCATTACTTCTTAATTAAGTTCAAAACCTGCTACTAGGTATAAGTATGAAGGGGAAATTCAGACAAAGGCACTGTTTCAAATTGCCTACAGATGCTGAAAGCCATTTTTTTCTGTTCAATTCTTTTTGGTATCTAGTGAACCAGATTTGTTTTAGATTTTGCTTTCCTCTAAAGGGCAGAAACTGGGATCTTGGTGTACTATTTTGTTCCAAAGACAGTATTTCATAGTCAGAAAAAAGTCCAAAGCTGGTTACAATATGGAGCACATGTAAATATATTTGGCAAATAAAAAACAGTAACCGAAGCACTTCAGAGAATAGCTAAAACTGACAGGATGAAACTATGCAGATGTAAATGCAGCTTAAACTACTCCCAAGTACACTGCAAGTACAATCAAGAGTGCTGCTCACTGACAGAGCCAGGTCATTTATCTACTTCACCATTTATCAGCTGCATACATCAATTAAGCTTTGTGTTCTGCCTTGGTCTGTTTCAACTAGGTCTCTAAGAAAATGCTGTTTCCTTCCTCTACAAGTAAAGTTACTAGTTTACTCAGAAACCATAGAAACTCAGATAAACCAAGGGAGGATCATGGCATTCATCTGCCTCTGCAGAATCTCACATAAAGGCACTCTAACTAAGCATTACCTGCAACTACCTTGGAACAGCAGGCTTCTAGTTTAGCTGCTTTTCGTAATGCTGAAAGCCACCCTGCCTTTTAACTCAGCTAAGCTTTACAAGTTCCTCATCTGAAAAGGTGAAGTACAGTGCTTCAGCTGAAAAGAGATTTGCAGCACCACTGCACATACCTTCACACCAATTTCCTCACAGCATCACAAACTGACTGCAGTTTCGATGTCTTGTAATCAGTCATGTCTATTAATTTAGTTTTCCAAATAGATGCCTCCCTTCCCACCCCTCCTAAGGAAATAGATTTGAATTCCCATTTCCTTTCCATTTTCTCTTCTAAATTTTGGTTTAGCTTTTTTCTACAGTGTAGCCCACATTCCCTCAGTATCTTGACTACTCTTGCCTTAATCTCTGGATGCAAGCAAGCTTTGATAAAGATGTTCTTAAACACAGTCTTAAACACTGTCATTGTCCATTTACATCTAGATGTATCCCTCCCCATGGCAAGAGGATTGGTAGATAATCTGGAACATCCTTTCCAAGCAAAATCGTTCTATGACTCTATAAGAAACCAAACAATTCTCTTTGATCTTAGAGGGTTTTTTGAACTTAAATGTTCCAATTATTTTAAATTAAACTCTCCCTACCAGCTGGCCAGCTGTGGAAGTCTTTCACAGCGGAACCTCTACAAGGTTAACAATTCCTATTCTGATTTGCCCCAAAAAACTGTGTGCACGTAACCAATTTTATTATGTCATAAATTACAAAGCAACAGAGCATCATCTTGAAACACCTGTGAACTTCAGCTTCAGAAAGAGACTGTCATCTAGTTTCAATAGCTCTAAATCTGATTTTAAGTTTCTGAGGAAAATAACTATAGTGTACAAAATGAGAAGCAAGACCTCAGTACTGAATATTCAAGCAATACCAATAAAATAATTTAAAACAGAGCTATAGATATTTTTTCTTAAAAGAAATGCCACATGCTGTATTTATAAGTGATCCTATGCATTTCTGTGAGCCAATTATTTTAAAATTTGAGTCACATAAGTATCTAAGCCAGTGCTACCACAACACATATTATGCATCAAAGAACAGTTACTTACCCTACAGTAACTGCAGTTCTTTGAGATGTGTTGTCTACAGAGTCTCAAGATTTTGGGTTCTTATGACAGTAATGCCTGCTGCAGCATGCCCTTAATTTTTCCTTTTTTTTTCCCATAGTTGAAAATATAAGAGGGGATAACTAGAAAGGGGGAAGAAAAGTTAATCACGCTCAATATAGAAGTCAGGCGCTGCAGAAATAGGCAAGGAAAGCAGGTGAACACAGGATTCTGTGACCAGCAGGGTTAAGTATTTCTACATAAAAGTATGAGACTGCTGCTAGGGTCAAACAAGACAACTGTCAGCAGTAATTCAGGAAGGAAGAACTGTTCAATAAGTACTTTTGTTCTATATTTTAGTAAAAGCCAAATAATGGTCCTATCACTAGAGGAGAATGAAAAGCTTTCCACTGACAGAAAAGTAATGAAGATGTAAAAACAGACACTAAAATAAACACTTCACAAATCAACACATTAGGGTAATTTTCATTCAATAATTTCAGGAGAAGGCTGGAGAGCTCTCTGCAGTTTTAATGCTGCAAGCCTTTGACCATGTGAATGCTCCAGTGAATTAGAAAAAACCCTACAACCTTATTTAATACTGAAAAAGAGTAAACAAAGACTCAAAGAGGTAGGGAAAGAATTAATGTCAGTCTAAAATAGGATTGTGGGAACAAATAGATTCAGAAAGACTTCTTTCTGTATATCGATGACATCATTGTTTATGGAATACATTTGAGAGTTCTGTAGAGCAAGTGACAATAGGATACAATAAAATACATTAGGAAAAATGAAATACAAAACATATATGAAATAAATGGATTCAAAACTGGTATGATGTTTAAATGCAGATTGAGAAGCATCATGTCTGCATGATAAATAATGAGGACATGTCACTGACGATGTATATGTTTTCCCCTTTTCTCCTTAAAAATTACTAACTTTTGAAAAAAAAAGTCTCCTACAAGCAGTGAAAGACAACCCATCTACAACACAGACTTCTCTTCAAGGGGGCGATCACAACCAGGATCCTGGTGAGAATTCCCAGCATTATGAAAAGACTGCCATTGTCCTTAATAGAAACTTCTGATGCATTTTATGAGCCAGATGCACCGACAAGATAACTTGAGAGATCAGAACCAAAGTATGTGATCCTGCCAGGAGGCTCAAAAAGCAAGAGAACTGCACGGAACCTGAAACAATAGACCTAAAGTGCTGAGACTGCAAAAAGACTTAAGATGAGTTTCCAGGCATTCTTTTTAAGTTGAAGCAGTACTGGAAATAAAATGCCTTGCCTCTTTCATTTCACTGATACTCGCCATACATCCCCACAGGTCTAAGAGTTCTCCTTTTGCTTCAGGAGTACCTTGTTAAAAGGGTATTTGAAAAGTGAAAAAAGGAATGAGTACCTGAAACTGGGTAATATATTCTTTTGTGAACATCCAGATGATATCTGGGCCTAAGGTAACTCAGGCTAACATCCCTAAGCTTGAGAATCTAAGTTGAATCACCAGACATTGAGCACATAAGACAGAATATTCACTTAAAAGCAACACACATACAACAAAGTTTCAACTCATCAGCATGGGCTGTAAGAAAATGAATTAGATTGAGTCATTTTGAAACAGAGTAGAAAAGCACATGAAGTACAGAGGAAGAATGAGACAATTCACTAATTTCAAGAATCTGAAGAGAATTCTATCCCATAGTAGATACTGCATGTAAAAAAACAAACAAACAAAAAACCCCCCCACAAACTTACTAAAGTTAGGCAAACTTTTTTACATTTGAAGTGACATAAATGACTACATGCTGATATAAGCAAGATAGTGAAATACATACAAGCACGCCTCAATTGTAAATAGCCCAAAATAGATGTTATTTACTTAACATCATTGCTTCAGTTTACTTCACACATTTCATAAAACCTTTTAATAATCAGATTCAATTTAATGATAAAACCATGTCTTTCTCTCAAAATGTTGGTATAAAGTAGCTTAGAAGGAAAAACTGGATAACTGAAAGGAAAAACTGGAACTCAGAAAGAGAAAAAATTGTGTAATACTGAAAACCACTCAAAATTTTAAGTTATGGATGCCAGAAGAAAGCTATGCTTTAAGTAGCATTCTGCACTGCTCACAAGCAGCATTAAAACAATGAAGCAACCATCCCTGCAATTAAAACTGTAAAGACTCCATTTTTAGTTTTGTTTGTTTGGATATTTGGACTGTTTTACCTAACAGATGTTAGGCCAGAGCTTCACAAGGCACCAGTAGATCAAAGTTAAGCTGTCATTTTGGCAACTCTACTTCGTAAAATTGTCAGCCAATTTTTTGGCCAAATTCAGCTAAATTACTTCAATATGATATAGAGTTCAGATTCTGGGAAGAATGAAAATAGCCAACCATTCCTATTCTCTACCAACTGGTGTAAGCTGATCAACAGGCATGACTGTAAACGTCAATGGTAGCAGGCGGATGAGTCCATTATGGAGCTGCGTATACTCCTGTTAGAGAAGGAGCTAAGAAGAAATGTGTAGAAATGAGGACCTCAGCTTTGCTGTGGCGCTTTCGGTCAACACTTGAATAGAATCTCTTTGACTTTATTCACCTGTAAACCAATCTGGAAAGCCATTTTTTAATTTTTAAATTAATCTTTTAGCTGAGTGTGTCTGGGTTGATAAGCAGCAAAGTCCCTTCTCCAGTCAGTGCCACTTTCTTTCAGGTCACTTGCTAGTTTCTTCAGTTGCTACTGGAATATCCAAAACAATTAGGAAAACAAACCAACCAAACAAAAAGTATCCAGCACCTTATAAAAAGTTAAGTGACCTAGATAAGACCTGGTAAAAATGGCTTTTTTTTCAGGAACTAATCCAAAATGTGATTTAGTACAATCATACATTAGTCAAAATACCATTACAACCAGTTTTTAACTGTTAAGTCTCCTTTGTCTGGAAAATGGCTTCAAGCAGGGAAAAATTATCCAGTAATTAAAAATTTCTTTCAAATAAACAAAACTTTAGCAGACAAAACCATGAAAAACAAGTTGGCACATTTCAGTACCCTGTATTTTTCCAAGAAGGAATGCTACTTTATATGAAATGTTTGAAGAAGAAATCTATACATAGTAAGAACAAATACCTTTCTTGAGCAGGTGTGTTGCTAAAGAGTAAGGTGAACCATGCACCTAACAGCTCCTTTTGTTACACACAATGCGGTATTTTATTACAAAGTGACACAAAAGCAGTACACTATTAGCTTTCTCAGGTTTAACTTCCTCTTAAGACCAGATGACTGAAGCCAGAACGCAGGTGACAAAGACATCTCTTTGCCAGTGTTTAACACATAGATACTATTCAGCATAGATTTCTGTTTTGAAAAGTAATGCTGAAGAAAGTTTCAGCTACAACTAGCCAAAACCCTTCCCTTCTCCCACTGCAAGGCAATGCTAAGCACAATGAGGAGGAACATGAGCTCCAATAAACACTCTTAAGATAAAATAAACTCAGCCAAGACCTTTTGGAACAAATTCCATGATATGAAGGTCTCTGCATATGTACACCTTAAACCAGGCATTCTGGTAGAAGTAGAATCACTGGACATTTTTCAAAGAAAACTATACATTTACTGTATTAGGCTTGTGATGACTTTCCATTATGTAAAGCAAATGTGAGACCTAGGTAAAGACATTTTCTCTTATCACACATTGATGAGAACAGAAAAGATGTCCTCTGTTGCTTACTCAGGAAGCAAGGCTTAAACACCTCTTGTGCAATAGGCTGTTGCTACCAAATTCTAAAACCTAACCAACAGTTTTCACACCTACACTGCCCCCAGAGCAATCTATGTTACTTGGACTTCAGATAATTACCAACCATCTCTGATCCAAGACTAAAAACATGGTCTTTTCCTTTCTGCCACAGGTAGAAAAGTTTTGCTAAATAAAAACAGAAAATCCAGCCCAACTGTATTTATAAAGTAAGTGTGTCATTCAGGATAGGGGGAAACCCTTCTTACTTTGCCTCAAAGTTTATTGACAATTTCCAGAAAAGAGAAATCAAGTAGACTTTTTAGCTTTAACTTCTGACATTATGCTGTCCCACCCAAACACCTTCCTCTTTCAGTTTAAAACTTACACTGGTTTTCCTCATTTGTGAATCAGAAGAGCAGCAATTTTTGATTGCAATTTTTTTTAAACACTTTTTTTTTGTGTAATTCTATAGTGTTTTGATTGTATATTTGTTCTTTGGCCTGAAGAAACGGTACCATACGATATTGTAAGGAGCTATAAATAAGGAGAGGAACATCACTGAAAAAGTATTCTCAGACATCTTTGAGAGAGACAAAATACCAGAAGCGTATGGAAAAGACAATGAAGGTCAATCTAGATGATTCAGTCTGATTCCATTAGTTAGAACAGTGTTACACTGATTGTTACTTTGGAAAAGTAAGTTTCTGGTAACATATAGGAGGGAACAATTAAATCCTCCCCAAATTTAGGGGATGTCAGTTTTAACACCTTTCAGTCCATTTACTATTCTCAGAGAAGTAGGAAAAATGTCACTATAAATCTCTACCTGATCTTTAATATAACCAGGTGTTTATGCCTACTCACTTCAGGCAATAGTTTCTGCTATTTCTCCGCTGCTTCTGACTATTTAATCACATTTCATATATCACATTTACTGTCTTGTCTTTCCATGTGAAGTTCCTCATAGGAAAATATGCTTAAGGAATGCTTGATGGAATTCCCTTACACTTTATTATGAACCACCATTAAAACACTCTCAAGGACTGTTAACAAACAGATAGAATGCATACAGCAGATAACTTCTTTTTCGTGTATTTTTTCTTTTGGTTCCTCTCCTCTTTTCCATCTTTCTTCTCAAGTTTCTGCTGTTACTCCAAAAGCAGTTACATTAGCTACATGATTCTATACCAAATATAAATCTCAGAAATAAAGTTCTCATCCTCCTTGTATTTCATATTAGCCACAGAGACCTTTTTCCAAGATTTGGATTCAGACAAGTGAGTTTAGCTGTATTGTCATAGGTAATACATGCTTTTTATTACTGATGTCTATACTTCACGTCCTCATAGGTAGCAAGGTGTCATAAAAACAAACCAAGACTCTGTGGTCACTGGAAATAGAAAAATCTTAAAACCAGGATTACACAGCAGAGCAAATGTTCTGTTGCTGTTGTCTACAAACCAACAAAGAGCTTATCTAGGTCTGGGTAACTTTGCCTTGGGAAGTCCACAGTACAGAAGTCACTTCCAATGAAAATGAAGTAAAAAAAAAAAAAAAAAAAGGCATAAAATACAAAACATGCATGTTTTATTTAAACATTTATGCTTCACTATCTTAATGAACCAGAGCGTTGGATCACATGATTACAGTAAACCAACAATTTCCAAACCACTCTGTGCACATTTACCTCCCAGATTACCTCTACTGCTCACTCTGCTCCTTATCACTAGCCTGGGCACAACCCCTCAGTGATGAGATTAAATGACTTAAAATACAGCAAAATGTCTTGAACCTCACGCATCTCCTCTTCCTTTAAGTAGCTATGCCCTGAAATTTAGAATACATTGTATCAAGTTTACCAAAAATAAACAGGCATGTTTATTTTTCTGACATTAAGAAACACTTATTTTAAGAAAACAGCCTTTCTTCTCTGCTTAGAGAGATAAAACACACTGTGAAGTTTAACCTTAACAATTGCACATTCTGAAACATAATGCAAATAGTACAGGAAATTCACATATATTCTTAAGTAGAGCCTCAATTTTCGTATTTACATGCTTGTTTCACTTCTGCTTACGCAGGTTTTGTACATCATGGGTACACTGATATTAAATCAGAAGGAAATTAATTGAACAAAACAACAGATGAGTATCAACACCTCAGGGGGCCTGAAAATTTTCAGGGGAAAAAAGAATCTATCAACAAATATATTTGGACTTTACATGAAAACATCATCTATTCAGGAGTGGGAAAAGTAAGGTGTGCTAATGATACTGCTCTCTTAGACTAGTGGTAGTTGATTTTCCCCTTCTCAGTTTAGTATGAAGATCTTCTGCACAGCAAGACATACAATCATCAATTAACACTATATTAGAAGTGTTGTAGACTATGACCATTTGGAAGTTACAGAAGCATATACTAGAAGAATACGATCCACATTACAGTATCTCTAATGGACTGGCAGTTTCAAATAAAAGCTATTATCACTATGTTTAACCCATTGTATTTTGTAGGCCTCTGCAGGAAGACAACATTACGATTATCACCATTTAAACCAACCACATGCAATAATAAAAAACAATTTTCTGCAAAAAGAGTGAAATAAATACCTGCAGGACTGCCAGCATTTTCTCCTTGATGCAGCTGAATACCAGCAGAATCTATAGAGTTTACTGTAACTGTCTGTAGATTTGGCAACTGAGCAGTGCTTAGACTAACTGGAGTTGATGTCAATGCCCCACCTGTTGCAACTTGACCAAGCGTGAGAGTCTGCACAGGAGTTAGAGTTATTTGTTGACCAGGTGCATTCTGAATTTGCAAGTTCTGCAAGTTCTGAACTCCTTGAACTTGAAATGTCTGCCAGGTTATCTGCCCAGAAGGGGTCACTGTTTGTGCCTGAATTAAAAAAGTCCCAGGATTCAGCTGCAGTTGAAGATTTTGAAGAGCCTGTTGAGATATACTTTGACTTGCTTGCACACCGTGGATTGTCTGTTGCGCGATACCTTGTACAATCTGGCCTTGACTGGTTGGCTGCTGAGATTCTTGAAGCTGTATATGTTGTACTATTGGCTGTGCTGTGGAGACCTGAATATTCTGAGCCTGTGTGTCATCAGAAACTGATGTCTGGATGTAATTTCCCTGAAGATCAGAACTATGAACTTGGCCACTAGTTGTGGTCAAGTTGTTTGCATTTTGTTCCAATATACTTGAACTGTCTATGGTAACGGGCAATTGTGACGAAGATGAAGTTGGCACAAACAAGTCATTATCAGTGGCGGTTTCTGTAATTTCAGGAGAAACTTGCTCACCAGTCCTTTCAGAATTATCTTAACTATCCATGGCCTGTCCAGTATTTATCAAGTGCCCATCAGCATTAATGCCTGCTGTCATGGTTTGAGAACCACTGCCAAGTCCCAGAGAATCTAGATCAACACTATTGATGGGTACAAAAGTAATATTTCCTGGCAGTCCAAGTGGGACATTAGCAACCACTTGTGCTTGGCCAGGGAAAGACGAACCACCAATTGCAACTCCCTGAACCTGGACTTGACCAGACTGTGACAAGATATTCTGAATATTAGTTGAAGGTGTCCCAGAGGCAATAATGGTTTGATTAGAGCCAGGAATGATCTGAATTTGACCAGTTTCTTGATTTATGCTGCTATTATCAGAAGAGGCTGCAAAGCCAAGTTGAACCTGCTGACCATCCGCTGTCTGGATCTGGGGTATTACTTGGTATTGTACATTAGACACTGTACCATTCGATGAATCTGATCCTGGTGCAACGGAAAAGATTTGTTGATTTTGCAAACTCTGAATAGGAAGAACGTACTGCCCACTTGAAGTTACAGTGGCAGCACCTGGAATCTGTACTATATTACCAGCTTCATCCTTTATAGTGGCAGGAGCTGCAGACAAGACCTCCCATCTATTTGGAGTTCCTGCTAATTGCACAGAAGCCAAATCCCCTGTCTGAATAAAAAGAAAAAAGACAACATTTTAAAAAGGGTCATGCAGACTACATGCTACAACAGTCATGCAGTTGAGCACTAGAGAAAACTCCAAGCAGTGTAGCCCATATGAACAACAGCAACTACATTAGAACAATGAAATACAGATTATTTTTTTAAGTAACCCAATGCCTGAGTCAGGGTAACCAGCCTGTAGGTAGTGAGCTGCATGTTGCTTACAAGCAGGTCAATTGCAGCTCCTGTGCCAGACTATATCAGGTGACCAGCAGCAAGGTTATTCTGGTAGGGGGGCTGCTGGGCAATCCAAATCCCTGGGAAGAAGGGAGCTGGCTGGCCAGGGGCTGTTGGAGCTGTCATCACCAGGTTACCCTGTGACTATCTTCTAAAAGTGGAGGAATCTCCCTGAAGCCAGAACTGCCTGGATCTCCACTGTGCTATATAGGTACAGACACCCAATAGTAAAGAGAGCGTTAAGAGGTGACTAACATGCTACAGTTGGAAACACTGGATAGCCTCAGTTTAAACTACACATAACAGAAAGTCCTAGTATTTATATGCTTGTCTGAGTTACTGTTTCCCTAGGGAAGAAAGCCTCTTAACTAAGGACTTTCACACGGAACTCTCTATTGGATTAGACATACATACATGTTAGACGGAAGAAAAAAAATTATATATTCATTAAGTTGAACAACAGAAAAGGTCAGTGTTTCAGAACAGATCCCCAGATCATTACAGATTAAGGAAGCTAAGGACTGATGTAGTATGCCTTTGTTTCTTACTCAGTAAAGACAAACTGCACTTACCTTTATTTACCAAGGCAGTCTTTTTCAGAATGGAATATTAAGAATTTGATTTAACATCCTGGTATTGTAAATAACCATCAGTTTAAAAAAGATGTAGTTAAGCTTCTCTTTATCTGTTTTACGGCACTACAGTAAACCAATGGAGTAACTTAAATTTTATAAGTAACTTGACTTACAACTTCTTCAGCACTGTGAAACATTTCTTTCTTTTCAGAAGAACTCTCAGGACACAGAAAGAAAAGCTCTAATTTCTCCTTCTGCCCTGATCCTGTGATCACTCCTGGTAGGAAAGTTACTGGAGCATACCATAGCTT
The DNA here is from genome assembly GCA_013399055.1 of Ramphastos sulfuratus. Classification (NCBI taxonomy): domain Eukaryota; kingdom Metazoa; phylum Chordata; class Aves; order Piciformes; family Ramphastidae; genus Ramphastos; species Ramphastos sulfuratus. The sequence continues at coordinate 81,734 of WBNM01021077.1, forward strand.
CCTTCTGATTCTGCACTCTGACGTCCTTTAAAATTAAACCTGGGTATGCAAAATACAGCACACAGCTTATCCTTTTCTAACATGGCACTAAGACTTCGCCAGCCTAAATTAATCATGTGCTATACATCCAAGTGAATTTAGTCCACAGTGTAGGCTGGGACTTAGTTAGTTTCACTTTCATATTCCATTCTGATCTACAAGGCTACACGAACAAGAAAAATACTCTGAGTACTTACTAAAAAAAAATAGAATGCTAGCCTTCTTTTGTCCTTAAAGATATACATTTCAGGTAGTTTATTAGTAACAAATGTTTATTACTATATTGGAACAAAATTAACTTCACAGCCTTGATACTTCATGGATCAGAAACAGAAAACAAGCTATCATAATTCCATTTTATTATTTTCCTCTTACACTGATTAGCTCTTCATTTAAAGAGCTCTTAATTCCTTTAGTCTTTCAATCTTATAATTTATGAAACTAGAAAAAAATATGCAATATTCCATATCACACCACCTTACCTAGAGAAAGGCAAAAACTTTTGTTTTCCTCTCCTACTGCATTTGCTTTATGCTCTTGTGTTTAATACCGTTTACTGGTTGTTGAAATGCTGACAAGAAAGTTTACAACTACTCAATTCACTGGTATATACTTACTAACTGAAGTACAACAGATCCATAAAAGTAATAGGCAAGCATCAGTCCAAAATACCCAAAGCAAAAATGTGATTGTTATATATTTAATGTGTGTCATTATAAAATAAATTAATAACAATGTGCTGATACTATGTTAGAACAAGAGAAAAAGAAAAAGCAATGGGAACTGTTGACATCAGTAATGTCTCACTGATTTAAGACTATGTACAAGCAAATGTTGAAAGTTGAGGCTGTAACTGGACTGACCTAATACACAAAAGTACGTCTGTGTCTACTCATAACATACAAATACCCTCCCACAGAAATAGTTCAAAGGGTACTTGTTTCCTTCATGATATGGAAATGATCCATACTATTCTTCTCACCAAACATCTATTGATTTCAATATTGTCACTCAATGGTCTTGCCCTTTTCATGTTGGGCACACATGTCTCCTCATCTTTTCATGGTCTAGTGAAATCTTCCCTCAAATCCTGCTCTGTAAGGGTTTTAGGTCAAGAGCGTCATTCTTTTAGTAGATGTATTTGCCAGTCCATGGAGAAGTTTCAGGGTAGCCATGCACATGGATATGAAGATAATTGCTACACATGGTACATGAAATGCCAGTTATTCACATGTTGCTCTTATAGCTGGCTATATCAGACATTACCAGATCAATCAAGAGGAGGGTGGGGCAAAGAGAGGGTGAGGTTTTCAAGAAGCTACCTAGCAGCTATCAAAATTACTAGTATTAAAAGTATGAAAAACTCTTTATGGTAAAGAGTACTTGAGGGTGATCTCTAACCTCAACTGGCCATCAATCTGTCATAACAAATCTGACTACTAGACCCTTCCTCAAAGTCTGCTGAGCCAGTAGGACATTTATTAGACTACAAAAAAAGAGTAGTAACTTTTCACTGCATCATCAAGCAATTAAGCATTGTTGTAGTAACTCAAAGTTCTACTACTGATCCATGAGCAGCAAGCTCTGCTTGCTTATTAATTTTTACAGCACGGTACTAACAGATCAGAGTTTGTCAGCCATTCATGAAAAATACCTAGAGGGCAGAGATAAAGCAACAGTTATTTTCCTCATCAACTGATACTCAGACAGCAGCTACTTGAAAGCTGCTCCTTTACGAGACAGATGGACACCTGTAATCCAAAAGCTCTGCGTCCAGAGGAAGGGACAAAGTTCTGAGGAAAGTTTAGCATTTGTACTGCTCAGCCACAGAGAAAACAACAGAAAGCAATGTGGACTTCACTGGAAACAGCATCAGAAAACAACAGACAGGAACAGAGCAGAAAGTAGCTGGCACAAGGTATGGGAAAAATTAAAATCAAATTATATGTCCACCTAAAGAAAGGTCTATTATTACTGAAGCATGGAAGGAATGACTGCCACTCAGCCTGTCTTTTGATTCTTCAACAACCCAATGGGTAAAATAAAGAAGTCTCTCTGAGCAGAAATTCTCATCCATGAAGAATGAGTGGTCATAATAAATACAAATCTAGCAATTGTCTTGTTCAATTTGTTTGGAGAAAATTAAAGAAACCTTAAGTCAAAGATAAAAAGAAACAGACAGAAGATAAAATCCCTTTAAAAAGTAATCTAAATCTTGTTGAGAGATAAGACTTGGATTAAAAAAAAAAATAAATCCACCAAAATAAAACTTGGAAAGGGGAGAAACATCCCTCTAAGAACTAGTATATCTTGTCTGCACCTGCATTTCAGCAAGTCACATGTTATCAACTGGACACACGCCACTAGCCATAGGTATTTTATCACTAAAGAACTGCCAAATGATAATCTGTGCCAGTCTATTGTGGACTGCTTTTTGCTGCACTTTACAGGAAGTCACTTTTGCTGCATTTAGTCCTGGAGCTAAAGCATCACTAAAATGAGCAGAGGTAGACAGATAATGAGTCACGAGCTCCTAAACATTTAAAACTCACATACCTAATTAAGAAGATTGGCCACTACCTCATCCAAATTGCTGTTTTATGAAAGAGTTAGGGCACTAATGCATGAGTTTAATACCATGTGTTTACGAAGCTACAGTAAACTATCTGTGTATTCTTAGGTCATTACAAATAAAAGATAAAATGCACTTGCTTCAACTCTTTCATTACCGTATGACCTAATACACTGTATCTTGTACTTGCCAGAGGTTAAAAACACATGCAGAATCAGTCACTCTGGTCCAGCTGACACAAAGTTGCTTGTTAGGGCAAATGAATTCTGTTGCATGTTTCAGTCCTCTGTCAAGGAAGACACTCAATTAAGAGAAATACAAGTGGCCAAAACAAAAGTTTTAGAGAATCAAGGAAGGTTTTAGGGAGAAAGTATTATCTAGGGCTGCTTAAAATGTTATTTTAAAAGACAATTCCAATCTGGTGAAACATAGCTAAAATTTAATTTATGGAATGTCTACATCTTTTTACTTGAGATGAATTAAATCCAAAAGTTAAATAGATTGTTTTTATCAGTAGAAATCCAGAACCTAGATTAAGACAGCACAACATTCCCAACATAAGCAGAAACAAGAAAGCTGCAGTATTAAGGCATGAGACATGGCATGTATATTAATCTCTATGTAACTGCATGCCAAACTAGAATTTTGCATAGATGTTTGTGTGAAATGGCTCCTTTTCCTCATGTCTTAACTTAGCTGCTGAAGGCCCTACCAGGTCATCAAGAAGGGCAGGAAAGAGGACCTGAGGCCAGTCAGCCTCAACTTGATGTTTGGGAAGGCAGTGGAGAAAATAACCTTGAAAGTAACCTTGGGGGAAAAAAAAATAACCTTGGGGGGGGAGGAAAAAAGGTGATCAGAAGTAATCAGTCTAGACTTAAGAAGGAGAAATTACACTTAAAGTGATGAGAATATTGGCTTGGTATATAGGGTTAGGCAGGAGATACTATCTATTACTTTAGTCAGGCTTTTGACTCTGTTCTCCATAACTTAAGAAAAAACTGGGTTTTTTACCATTATGTGAAATCATATACTTCTTAAGAAGTATATGTATCAGAGAGAGAACTTTCTGGTTTAAACTGTTTTTAAATATGGAAATGTTTTAAGACGTGTCTTTTCTTGGTTTCTCTAAAACTAAATTTTTTCAAAGTATCTGTAAAAGAACTTTTGCACTGGGTTCTGATCTGCACTAGGAAGACATAATTGGAATTCTGAATGCTAAAAAACATTTAAAAAGGTAAGCTTCTGGGCAGTAGCAGGGGAAACATACTATTAGGTACTACATTCTACCTGAAATCTCTCTTGTTTTGCCAAAATGTAAAACAGAAAGAAGCAAGACAATCCCAGGCAGACTTTTCTGTGGTGGTTAAACACATTATGGTGTATCTGTTCATGTCCAGAAACTTAGCATCAGGAAGCTGTGTTATCATCCATAAAGGAACAAAATACATGTCAGACTAACTTTAAGCTTCCTCAAAACCATCATATAGACCAGAGAACTGAGAAATATGAGTAACTCTGACACATGGCATTCATCTACACTTTTACTTAGTGGAAAACATGAAATTGAAAATGCCTTCACATTTCTCTATCCTATCAGCACTATTACTATTTCCACCTAACCTGAGATAAAGTTAGTCGCACCTCAGATGGCTGAAGTAGTGTTCTGAGGCATAAACTGGAATTCCAGATTTTCATTAAGTTCTGCAAAGCATTAATACTTAATTGTAAAGCTCGAGATATGTCAAAGCAGGCCTTAAAACCCTCCAACCTTTACTTGTAAAAGATACAAATTCTTTGTCTAGAGAAGAGAAGTAATACCTATCCTCCCTACACTGCTAATTATTAACCTCTCCAAATATTTTCCACATATGGTTGGTAAGCAGCAAGACAAATAAATCATTCTCTCTTTTTTTCTTTTTTTTTTTTTAACCTCTCTTTTTTAAGTCTGAAGAATCAGTGCAGTCTGCCGTGCACTAGATGCAACTACAATTGGGGCAGTCATCTCCGACAGCTTCCATTCTTTGGCAGCTGTCAGGGCCAACAGTTTTCTCAGCCAGCCTGCCATTTTTCTTAATTCACCTGCCTTCCAATCCTACCATCCCATACTCCCATCAGTCTTGTGCTGTATCCCAGTCATGCACAGCACAATCATAAGAATGGCCCTTCAGAACGTGATAGAGTGTCTGCAGCTTTGCATTGCCATGAAGTAAGAGAACATAAACATGTGGTAATCATCTCAACTTCACAGCTTTTTAAATAACTCTCTGATCAACCATACAATTGACCATCAAGACAGTTGGACCAAAATATTAGAATCTGTTTCTTTTGTTTTCTCTACTTTGCATGGCTCTGCCATGTTCTGTTTTGCTTCTCCTTTTTACTTAATGCTAAAATGTTTGCATGTATTTAAATTGAAAAGAAACAAGAGTATTTATAACTAAATATAAAAAAAATTCCTAAATATCAAAGTTTAAACTAGAATTATTAGTCAATGACAAACAGTGAAAAAGCAAAACCCAAACTGAAACTTCTCAGACTTTAAATTTCCAAGAGTGGAAAAGACACCCAGAGCTGTCATTCTAGGTCACACAGTAGTGTATACCATCCCAGCAAGGCTTTTACACACACCAGCAGGCAGCAATATTCAAGGGAGTTTCCATGGCAAACATCTGAACCAACCATGGATGCAGCAGTAGGCAATCGAGTAAAAGATTCTCAGGAAAGCAAGCCACAAACTCAAGGCTGTCTACCTTAAAACCAAACACTAGCAGGCAGAACACAAAGCACTGGTATAGGATGATTATAGGCAGAATAAATCATGGGGTCAAAACCTAAGCTGAAAGATTGCAATCTCCATCAACACACAAAGATGAGATCAGCACCAATGACTACTAGTAATTTGTCACCCAAAAGTAAATAAAACTCTAACCAGAATGCTGGGCCAAGCTAAAAGCTTTGTGGACTAGAGACAGCCCGTTCAGTTCATTGACAGGATTGAAAGAAGAGGGTTGAGTTTAATTCTGTCTTCTTCACTTGCTTTCCATACAAAGCATTTGCCACTTTCTTCAGTCTATTTCTAAACTAATCCTTTCAGTGGCGTAAAAGTAGCATCCACTCAAATAGCAGACTTGGACTCAGATACCAACATAGAATCTCAGAATAATTTCGGATGGAAAGGATCTCTGAAAGTCATTTGGTCCAACCCCTGGGCTCAATGCAGGACCAAGTAGAGTGCAGCAAACACAATCACATTTGCTCATGCTCTTCCCCAAATCCCAAACATGCAATATTCCCTGCGTTCCTTTGGGAGCTCTGTTGTTGCTATTGCTTTTAAATCATACTACTGGCCTCTTGGGGGGCAGCTGCAGCATACTATTTCAGCCAGGAAAGCAGCATGCAGACTGGCTAGCCTAGTATACTGGCTCCAGCCTTGCCAATTCCTGCCAAGCAAATGTCAGTAAACCATTAACAAACTAACCCGCAAAACCAGCATCACTATCCTGATATACACAAGCTCTCAAAGACTTCTAAAAGAAAACTCCTTGTTTAACTTCTGCTTGAGAGTTCTACAGACACTCAGCAGTCAGAGCTGCAGTCTGAATATAGGAAGATAGTGGAAAAAGGGCTGCCTTTCCATCTCTACATTAGGCACCATCACCCATACACTGATATCTCACCAATTCAGCTATACTCCTGGTAAAGAGATCAGCATAACAAACATGACAAAGACAATATATCTATGTCCATGGATATAGATTTCATTTTCCATATGAGTTATGATCTGCCTACAACTTAAGCCTTTTTAGCACCTCCATCCTTCTTCCACCCCCCCAATAAGCTACACTCAGGAAGATTAGAAAAAAAGACTTTATTACAATAAATCCCTTTACACATTCTGTTTTTCACAAGGAATATATTTCAGGGACTTTACTCCCTCCCCTCTCTCTATTAAGGTCATCTTAATTAACTCGAGTGTCTAGTTTGGCTACTGTAGGTATCTTCTTAAATTTATTTTTAGTTTCCACCCAAAATATTCTGAATCATTCAAGAGCTGTGTTGTAGGAGTATAAAAATTACCAGAATGCTATAACCTAACTCACAGCAGTATGTAGGAGGAGCATATCTGCATGTATGAGAAATCATGGATTTATATTCATATTTAGTTTTAAGAAAGACTTTGGCTTCTCTTGAATTGCTTCTATCTTGCCCTAAAAAGCCCCTTAAACATAACAGCACATTAATTTAACAGAAATAAAGAAATATAATTTTAAAACTGCTTTGTCCATTGTGAAATACCAGGAACCACCTGTCCTGTACCTGGACTCTACTACCCCACCAGACCTTGCACTGCCATCCTCCAAGATGGGGGATATAGGAAAACAAGGTATCATTTAAGTATCATTCATTTTTCAGTATGTACGTTGATGCAAGAGACAGCTCACTTATTCTACTTTTCAGCACTGTATGCATCTGGTATTATGAAACAAATCTTAGAGGTATCAGGTACTTAACATCTAGAAAAGATTTTTTAAAACGTATTACTTAATAAAATAAACAGGTTCAGGGGGTCAGAATCTTAATGCTTTTTCAAGCTGTTTTTAGTTTAAAACCTGCTGCTTGACCTCAGAAAACTATTTTGCTTCAGCTTCCCTTTAGGCAAAGTATGCTGAAATGTACAGATAAGAAGTATTTTAAAGTTTAGCACATTTTCATATTTGTTAAAAACCTGACAAAGGCACTTTGTCCACCAGTACAATGCTTTGCAGGTTTTCTTCCTATTTACAGAATCCCAAAAACATACAAAGCTGCTGTGTACAGCAAGTTTAAAAAAAACAAACAAACAACTTAGAGTTCCTTAAAGCAAAGAAAGGGTTTTCCTTGGTTTAAAACTTGTTTTATAAAAAAACTTGAGAGGTTATATAAGCTATTCCCCAAGGATTAAGGCCGAAAGGACTTCATCGCATTCTTTTAAAATAAATTTTGAAACTCCCTTTTAATACAGCAGTATTTTTAGGTACCAATTATTTAGAAATGTACCATCTCCTTCAGTTTTATGAGTGTATGTCAACAAGGTAAGTTTCGCTACACCAATTAAAGATACGAGTTTCCATTAAGCTTTTGTTACACAGATTCTAAACTAGCTTCAACAAGAACACACGTTTCTAGTCTGCAAGACCCATCTCATCACACGAGGTTCCAAGGTTACCAAGGCATCTTTCAGAGCTGACAGCGCATTAAAGATAAGGACAGAAATTCCGTTTGCAGTATGAGGGAATGCATGATAGATAACTGCACCTAGAAAAAACAGCGTCGATACAGGAAGCAGCTTGCCGCCACCACCACGTTCGCTTCTAAACAGCCATTTTACTTCTAACTACATCTTTCCCAACTGCCAGCCTTCATTTTGTTTTCCTGCCTGAGTGCGCGGTTCCAGGCTGACAGCTCAGGGGAGGATACTGAGGGTGCGCTCAGGTGGAGGTGAGATGCCTCCCAGTCTTGCCGGGTGCCAAGCGAGCTGCTCCGATGCCAAGGCTGGGGGAGGAAGGTTTCCCGCCTCCCCCCATTTTTGAAAGTAAATGAAGGCGCTGCTCCCAATGGCGGGGGAGGGGGAAGCTAGGCTCCCTCCTCCTCCCGGGAGCCCGGCTCCTCCTGGAGAGGCAGGGGAGCCCGGGGACCCCTCTCCTGGCAGGTCGGCCCTGCTATCGTCCCTCCCCCCGGGCGGGCAGTGCCGTGTGTCCCGTCCCTCCCCCCGGGCGGGCGGGCTGGCTGGCTGTGCTGTCTCTCCCCCCGGCAGGCCGTGCGAGAGCGGCGGGGCGGGCACTCACCGTTCCGGCAGAGTGAGAGGCAGCGGCGGCGGCGGCCTCATCCTCCTCCGGCGACGGCGGGCCGATCTTGCTGCAGGTGGCCGCCAGCAGAGCGAGCGGTGACGGCTGCGCGTCCTACCCACAATGGGCGGGTTCAGGGAGAGAAAGTGGGTGGCGGTTAGTGCGGGACAGCGACCGGGCTCCTCGCAGACGCGCACACAGGAAGCGGCGGCGGCGGCACCGGCTCCCGCACCCGCTCACAACGTGTCACCCGGGGGAGGGGGGAAAAGGCCCGGTCGGGCCTGCGCTTACCTGGGAGGCGGCCGCCCCAGCGGAGGCCGAGGCGGCGCCGTTGCCGTGCTGGAGATACTCGCTGTGGCTGCTGCTGTCCACGTCTAAGGCAGCCATTTCCTC
>WBNM01021078.1:0-23956 GCA_013399055.1 Ramphastos sulfuratus
GCTGTGCTGGTGGGAGGTGTCGGGCAGGTGTAAGGCAGGTTTGGACGTGGCACTTGGTGCCATGGTCTAGTCTTGAGGTCTGAGGTAATGAGTTGGACTTGATGATCTTTGAGGTCTCTTCCAACCTTGGTGATACCGTGATACTGTGTCCCTGCCTGTGGCAGGAGTTGGCACTGGATGTTTTTGAAGGTCCCTTCCAACCCATCCCATTCTGTGAGTTAATTCAGGCATATCAGAGCAATCTCCACTTATTGTTTCACCATCTGCAAGCAGGAAACAACATCACACAGTGGGGGAGAGGACAGGCAGGGAAGGGTTTGGTGTCTCTGCAGAGACGCTCTGGGTGGGATCTGGAAGTGAAGTCAGCCTATAAAGATGTTTTATTTTTGTCTTTATTATGGTTTAACTGCTTTAGCAAGTGACTGTGTGGAAGAACAAACAGCAAAAGCACTCTGCAAGCACAGCACCCAATTCCCCCAGACACAGTTCCTCTGCCTGCCTCTTCATGGGAGGTTACCTCAGGAGACCTCAAGACCAGACCATGGCACCAAGTGCCACGTCCAAACGTGCCTTGAACAGCTCCAGGGACGGTGACTCCACCACCTCCCTGGGCAGCCCATTCCAGTGGGGAATGACTCTCTCAGTGAAGAACTTTCTCCTCACCTCGAGCCTAAACCTCCCCTGGCACAGCTTGAGACTGTGTCCTCTTGTTCTGGTGCTGGTTGCCTGAGAGAAGAAAGCAACCTCCTGCTGGCCACAACCACCCTTCAGGTAGTTGTAGACAGCACTAAGGTCTCCCCTGAGCCTCCTCTTCACCAGGCTAAACAATCCCAGCTCCCTCAGCCTCTCCTCATAGGGCTTGTGCTCGAGGCCTCTCCCCAGCCTCGTTGCCCTTCTCTGGACACTTTCAAGCACCTCAATGTCCTTCTTAAATTGAGGGGCCCAGAACTGGACACTACTCAAGGTGTGGCCTAACCAGTGCAGAGTACAGGGGGNTGGAGAATGAAATAACCCCAGGGGAGACTCTGGAAAGTACCTCAGATGTGTGCATCCAGGTTGGGGCAATCCTTGACACCCCCCAGGATGGGGGTGATGAGATTGAGAGCAGCCCTGCAGAGGACTTGGGGATGCTGGTGGGCGAGCAGCTGGACAGGAGCCACCAATGGACACTGCCCAGGCCAAGGGCAGCCTGGGCTGCATCCAAAGCAGTGTGGCCAGAGGTGGAGAGAGGGGATCCTGCCCCTCTGCTCAGGGGAGACCTCACCTGCAGGGCTGGGGCCAGCTTTGGAGTCCTCAACACAAGAAGTACATGGAGCTGCTGGAGTGGGTCCAGAGGAGGCCATGGAGATGATCAGAGGGCTGGAGAACCTCTCCTACAAGGACAGGCTGAGGGAACTGTGGTTGCTCAGCCTGGAGAAGAGGATGCTCCAGGGAGACCTCAGAGCAGCTTTCCAGTACCTGAAGGGGCTGCAGACAGGCCGGGGAGGGACTGTTCAGAAGGGTCTGTGGGCATAGGCTGAGGGCAGTGCTTTGGAACTGGAGCAGGGCAGAGTTAGGTTGGGCATCAGGAGAGAATTCTGCACAGTGAGGGTGGGGAGAGACTTGCACAGACTGCAATTGAGGCTCCAGCCCTGGAGACATTCAAGATGCAAATTGCTGTGTCCCTGTGCAGTCTGCTCTAGTTGGAGGCATCCCTGCTGTCTGCAGGGGGTTAGACAAGATGAACTTTGAGGGTCCCTTCCAACCCAATGCAATCTGTGAGTTGCTCCAGAAGTGACTTTGCTGGGCTGTGTGCAGTTGATGGAACTCTGGACACTTCCCTGGGGAGGTCCAAGTGCCTGTCCCCATGGACTGGCTGACCTTGCTGTGGGTACAAGCACAGCTCATGGTGGTGGATCAGCTGGGAGGCCTCAGCAGGTAGCTGTGAGCAGAGCTGTGGTGCCTTCAGCTCAGGCTGCAGTCTCTGAGGCAGCCTTTGCCATGCCCATCAGTGCCCCCACACCCAAACCCAGGTAAGAGCTGGCTCCAGGGCTGGAGCAGATCCACAGATTCTATTGCTCTTGGGCTTACTTCACTGTTCCTTGCAGGAGTTTATGTCCCCAAAGTGCCATCCTTGTCTTGGTTCAGTTTAGCTTGTCTTGGTAAGCTGGACTGATCTGGGGGTGGTTGGGGTCAGACTGTGGCCATCAGCAGAGGCACTTTGGTGAGGGTACTGAGGGCAGTTTCATACAGACCCTTGTGATGGAGCTGCCTTGGCCTGAGACCAGCAGGGCTGTGAGCTGAAGCAGCTGGAGAGCAGTCTGCTTCTGCTGTCCCAGGGCACAGTAGCTGAGGGTGATGACAGCTTAGCTCTGCAGTGATGCCCACCAGAAGCTGCCTCTAAGCTCTCCCAACACCTCCCAGAACAGCTGTGCCGGTTCAGAGCCACACTGTGGGAGGCAGGGAGCAGCAGCACTGAGCACAGCATCTGCCTGTGAGGCTGAGTTGAGAGCTGAGCCCTCAGCTCTCAGTGGGCAGCAGGGGCTAGGAGGTGAGTAGGAGGCTGAGGGGAGACCTTCTGGCTGTCCACAATTGCCTGAAAGGAGGTTGGAGCCCGGTGGGGGTTGGTCTCTCCCAAGGAGCAAGCAACAAGACAAGAGCAAACAGCCTCGAGTTGCAGCAGGGGAGGTTCAGGTTGGACATGAGGAACAATTTCTTCCCCTTGAGGGTTGTCAAGACCTGGAACAGGCTGCCCAGGGCAGTGGTGGAGTCCCCATCCCTGGAGGGGTTTAAGAACCTTGGAGATGTGGTGCTGAGGGATGTGGTTTAGTGATGCCCTGGCAGTGCTGGGTCAGCAGCTGGGCTTGGTCTTAAAGCTCTTTGCCACTGTTGGTGATTCCCTGGTTCTGCTTCCCTGAGGAATGAGAAGGGTTTAGGAAGTGATGGAAACCATCAAGGAGATTGTTGAAGGAGGAGCCTGGCATGGAAGACTGGCAGGGGAATAGGATGTGGCAGAGGGGGAGCAAGGGCTGTGCAGAGGTAGAGAGGGCAGGAGGCTGGAAGGAGCAGAGCTTAGCTGGCTGCAGCTGTGCAGATGCTGCTCTGGTTGCTCTCTGCTGAGCTAAGTGCATGGAGCTGAATGAAGGCTGATTGTGGTGACTGGGGCTGCTGTGCCCTGGCAGAGCTCATCGTGGCTGTGTGCTGTGGGAGAGCTAATTACAGCTGAGTAATGTTTGCAAAAGCTGAGCTGCTCTGCACAGCTCTTGGTTTGTTTCTAATCAGCTCTGTTTGTCTGCTTGCTCTCTCCCTCAGTGAAAATTGTCATCCGAGGGGACAGGAACACTGGGAAAACCACCCTCTGGCACAGACTGCAGGGGAAGAAATTCATTGAGGAGTATATTCCAACTCAGGAGATCCAAGTCACCAGCATCCACTGGAATTACAAAAGTAAGATGGAAGAGGGGTGGAGGGAGTGACAGTCATGAGGCAGTGCCTTTGGGGGAGAAATTCTGCTGCAGCTTTGTTTGCTTCTCTCTGCTCTGCCTGCCTGAGAGATAAAATCACCTTTCATTTATGAATCACAGTTGCTCAGTCATGCTTCTCCAAAGTTTACTCAAACTCTTTTAAGTGCTAAAGTTCAGGCCTTTGGGAGCTGCAATTCAAGACTTGATATGTTTGTGATACATTTGACTTGTTAGTGGAAAGAGGGGTGTCATGGAAACCCATCTCTGAGGCTGGGCCTGCTTTTGGTGTTACTGTGCTGTGTAGAAGGCAGCAGCATGATGCAAACAACATCTCATAACTGGTGCTGATATCCAGAGGAGGCCACAGAAATGATCCAAGGGCTGGAGCACCTCTGCTATACAAGAACAGGCTGAGGGAGCTGGGATTGTTCAACCTTGAGAATAGAAGGCTCCAGGCAGACCTTAAAGCTGCCTGCCAGTACCTGAAGGGATCTTACCAGAAGGTTGTAGGGGGACTGTTCTCAGAGGCCTGCAGTGGCAGGACCAGGGACAATGGTTTGAAATGAGAGCAGAGCAGATTGAGATTGGATGTGAGGAACAAGTTCTGCACCAGGAGGCTGCGGGAAGACTGCAACAGGTTGCCCAGGGAGGTGGTTGAGGCCCATCCTTGGATTTATTCAAGGTGAGGCTGGACAGGGCTGTGGGCAACCTGCTCTAGTGGAGGATGTCCCTGCTGAGTGCAGGTGGTTGGAGTGGATGAGCTTTGGAGGTCTCTTCCAACCCAAACATTCTAGGATTTACTGAAGCACAGCTGTATCTTAGAAGCTTTTTGAAGGGGTTGTTGGAGTCCAAGAGATGAGATCCCAAGCACAACTCCAGGCTGGGTGGGGAATGGCTGAGAGCAGCCCTGAGGAACAGGCCCTGGGGGTCTGGGGTGATGAAAAGCTCAAGATGAGGCTGCAGTGTGAGTGCAGCCCAGACAGCAACTGTGTGCTGGGCTGCAGCAAGAGCAGTGTGGGCAGCAGGGCAAGGGAGGGGATTCTGCCCCTTTGCTCTGCTCTCCTCAGACCCCACCTGCAGTCCTGTGTGCAGTTCTGGAGCCCCCAGCACAGGAAGGACATGGAAGTGTTGGAGCCGGTCCAGAGGAGGCCACCAAGATGCTGAGAGGGCTGCAGCAGCTCTGCTGTGAGGACAGGCTGAGAGAGTTGGGGCTCTGCAGCCTGGAGAAGAGAAGGCTTCCAGGAGACCTTAGAGTAGCCTTCCAGGATCTGAAGGGGGCTACAGGAAGGCTGGGGAGGGACTATTGACAAGGTCTTGCAATGCCAGGACAAGGGGCAATGGGTTTGAAGTGGCAGAGGGGAGATTGAAACTGGATGTTAGGAGGAAGTTGTTTGCAGTGAGGGTGGTGAGACACTGGCACAGGTTGCCCAGGGAGGTTGTGGAGCACAGAATCACCCAATGTGATCTTTGATCATGTTGGGTGATTCTGTGCTCCACTCCCTCCCTGGAGGTGTTCAAGGCCAGGTTGGATGAGGCCTTGAGTGACCTGTGCTAGTGGGAGGTGTCCCTGCCTATGGCAGGGGGTTGGAACTGGATGAGCTTTGAGGTCCCTTCCAACCTTACCATTCTATGATTCTGTGTGAAATTTGGTTTCCCTTTTCTGCTCTGCCAGTCTAAAGGAGCTGTGAGAGGCCTGGGTCTTGCTGGAGAAGACTTGCTGGGGTGACTTCTCCTCTTGTGACACCACAGGCACTGAAATTGCCTAAGGTAGCTTCAGCAGTGCACTGAGTCCTGACCAGAAATGCCCCAGCCCTGTGGGGGGAGCTTCTGGTTGAGTGTGGTGAGGCCTTGAACTGCCTGGTGGAAGGGTCCCTGCCCATGGCAGGAGGTTGGAACTGAGTGATCTTTAAAGTCCCTTCCAACCCAAACCATTCTCTGAATCTATGACCCCACTCTGGTTTTTCTTTCAAAAGGTCAGCAGTGATTTGGCCTTTGTCTGCCATTGTCCTTCTGCACCACTCTGACCTTTGGGTGCTCTCTGTCCCCTCCCAGCTGGAGGAACAGCCCCACGCAGTCTGGGGGAGCACCAAATCAGTGCTGTGTCTGATTCAGCAGTCCAGCTTGTGCTGCTGGAGGGTACCATGATGCCCAAGTCTTGTGATGATGATCACAGAGCCCTGGGGCATGGTCACCAGCAGCCAGCCTTGGAACAGAGCTCTTTTATCTCTCTTGCCTTCATAGGCTTCAGTGTCAGGAGAGTGAGCAGGGTGTGGTGTGTCCACAGGGAGCTGGAATCCTGTGTTCTGGAGAGTCACAGGATCTTAGGGCTTGGAAGGGGCCTCTGGAGACCATCAAGCCCTGCAGTCAGGCCTCCACTGGGCAGCTCTCTCTTGACAGAGGCTGAGAAGGTCTGCAGGGTTGGTGGTTGTGATCTACCTCACACATGGCAGAGGGACAGGTCACCCTGTGCCAGCGCCAGCATTGCCTGGCAGCTGTTTGAGCTGAGCCTGATGCTGCAGGTCTGCAGCTTCTTTGTGGGGCTCTCCATGTGGCTGATGCAAAGGTCTGCCTGTTAACTTCTACATTTCTTCATCAGATACCTTTACTGTGGGTACCACTTTCCTGCTGTTCTGTCAGCTGGCCCTGGCAGATGTGTGCTGTGTGTGCAGTCTGTTCCCCTCCCGCAGCCAAGCCTCTGGCCTCCTTCCCCCACACTGCTCTGCCTCTCTCAGACTCTCAGCATGCTGGTGACTGATGACTGAATGCAGAGGTGATGAAAACTCTCCAGAATCACCACTGAATGCTCCAGCCCAGGCAGCCTTAGAGTGAGCAGTGAAATCCCTCTCTCAGCTGTCCAAGCCTATCAAATGTGCTGCAGGTTAATGGAGGCTTTTCTACAGTGCCACAGGCAAACCCTCCAGAGCTGGGGTTTCTGTAGTGAGCACAGGAGATACACAAGTGGTTCACAAATGCAGCCTGGCATCCTGGCCTGTTGTTTCTGAGAGGCTTTTCCATACCTGAGCAGGTACACAAAGTGCCTGTGCCCATGGTTTGGTGTCCATGCAGAAAGGTGACTGCAGAAAGATCCAGTCACAGAACATCAGGGAAGGGACCTCCAGACATCATCCAGTCCTACCCCTCTGCTAGAGCAGGGTCGCCCAGGGCAGCTCACACAGGAACACATCTGGGTGGGTTTGGAAGCTCTCCAGAGCAGGAGACTCCACAGCCTCTCTGGGCAGCCTGCTCCAGGGCTCTGTCACCCTCACAGTAAAAACAATTCTCCTGGTGTTGAGGTGGAATTTCCTGTGATTGCATTCATATCCCTTGAGTATCACTGACAAGAGCCTGGCTCCATCCTCCTGGCAGCCACCTTCTGGGTGGTTGTAGACATTGATAAGGTCCCCTCTCAGCCTTCTCTTCTCCAGACTAAACAGCCCCAGAGCTCTCAGCCTTTGTTCCTAAGAGAGGTGCTGAAGCTGCTTAATCATCCTCATAGCCTCTGTTGGACTCTCACCAGCAGTTCCCTGTCCCTCTTGAGTGGAGGAGTCCAGAACTGGAGACAATACTCCAGATGTGGCCTCACCAGGGCACAGTACAGGGTGAGGAGAACCTCCCTTGACCTGCGGCCTACAGTCTTCTTAATACACCCCAGGATGCCATTGGCCTTCCTGGCCACAAGGGCACTTTGCTGTCCCGTGGGTAACTTAATTGTCCACCAGGGCTCCAAGGTCCTTCTCTGTGCAGCTGCTCTCCAGCAGGTCACCCTTAATCTGTAGTGGTGCTTGGTGGTGCCTCCCCAGGTGCAGCTCTCTGCACCTCCCCAGCCTCCTGGGGGTCTGTGCCTGCTGCAGGCCCTGGGTGAGGCTTGGGCCCCAGCTTTGTCAGCACAGCTGCACTGCTGGGGTAGAAACCAGCCAGAGGGGAAGCTGGGCTGGGCTGGGCTGGGCTGCTGTTGGTACCTGAGGTGGATTTGTTACTGCTCATGCTTAGCTCTAGCAGCTCAGTTTCCATGGAACATGCTGGTTGGAGCTGGCAGCAGTGTCTGAGCTCTCCTGAGGTGCCTAAAGCCCTGGAAGGCCACAGGTGACATTGTGCCTTTCCTGTGTGTAGCTGTCATGTTGTAAAGCATGGGGTTATTTTCTTAGCTGTTTGCTGGCTTGCTTAAAGCCTGTTTTACAAAGTCCCCCTTTCTGAAAAGCATTCTGAGGTGGCTGACACCCCCTGGGGCTGCCAATCAGCCAGACCTGGGCAGGATCCAGAGTTGGGTGGAGAGAAAATGAATGAAATTCAACACGGCCAAGGGTAGAGTCTTACACCTGGGAAAGAACAGCCCCAGGACCAGTACAGGTTGGGGACTGAGAAGTTGGAAAGCAGCACAGGGGAAAAGGGCCTGGGGGTTCTGGTGGCTAGAAGGATGCCCATGAGTCAGCAATGTGCCCTTGTGGCCAAGAAGGCCAAGGGCATCCTGAGGTGCATTGGAAGGGCAGTGGTGAGTAAGGCTGAGAGAGATTCTCCTGTCCCTCTCCTCTGCCCTGCTGAGGCCACATCTGGAATATTGTGTCCAGTTTTGGGCCCCTCAGCTCAAGAAAGACTTCAGGGAACTGCTTGAAAATCAGAGTCCAGCCCAGAGCCAAAACTGCTGCAGGCAGTGAACATCTCCTGTGAGGCCAGGCTGAGGGAGCTGGGGCTGGCAGCTGGCAGCAGAGGAGCCTGAGGGCTGCCCTCAGTGCTGTGCTAAAGATGTGCAGGGCAGTGTGGGCAGGATGCAGCCAGGCTCTGCCCAGGGGTGGCCAAGGGCAGCACAAAGGGCACTGGGTGCCAGCTGGAGCAGAGGAGGTGCCAGGGGAACAGGAGGGGAAACTTTGTCCCTGTGAGGGTGCTGGAGCCTGGAGCAGGCTGCCCAGAGAGGCTGTGGAGTCTCCTGCTCTGGAGAGCTTCAGAACCTGCCTGGATGTGTTCTGGGTGCCCTGCTCTGGCAGGGGTTGGGCTGGATGATCTCTGGAGGTCCCTTCCAGCCTCTTCCATTCTGTGGGTCTGCTGAGATGAGTGCTGTGGGCACTCTGAGGAGCTGGCTCAGGTCTTGTTACCACCCTGCTGGTTGAGTTAATCTGCAGAGGAAAAATAAAGTTTGATTTTCCTGTGCTCCTTCTCTCCTGCTACCTTGAGTAAACATTCAGGGGTGGCTGGCAGCAAATATTTACAGCTGGTAATGAAAAGGCTGTCAAACAGTGGAGAAATCTTCCACTGTCTGCTGTTAGAAGCTTTACAGTTTAGATGTGGAACCTGCCACCTTGTCACACCTTCAGAAACCTTCTACTGGAGGAACTGAAGGCAGAGGGAGTTCAGTTGCTGCTTCTTAGTCAGAATAATCAAAATTCCTTTTCTGTGCCAGTTGCACCTGTCATGGCTGTTGGTCATTTTTGTGTCCAAGGAAGGATTCCTGACCCTCCTGATCACTGTTACCTTGTGGTAGTCACCAATTTTTCTTCTTTGCTTGGCAGGCTCAGAAAGGGAGTCTGAAAGAGAAATTGGCAAACACTTCTGTTCAGATCCTTGTAGTGCTGTGAGGAGTGGCAGGGCTGCTCTGCTCGAGGGCATTTGGCATCCCAAGCAGATGAAGTGAACTATGTTTGTGTCCAGCTCTGCTGTCCCCAGCACAAGAAGGACATGGCCCTGCTGGAGTGGGTCTGGAGGAGGCCGCAGAGATGATCAGAGGGCTGGAGAACCTCTCCTACAAGGACGGGCTGAGCCTGCTCAGCTTGGAGAAGAGAAGGCTCCAGGAAGACCTCAGAGCAGCTTCCAGTGCCTGAAGGGGCTGCAGGAGAACTGGGGAGGGACTTTGGGCAAGGACTGGCAGTGCCAGGCTGAGGGACAATGGCTGTGAGCTGGTAGAGGGGAGAGATGAGGAAGAAATTGTTGAGAGTGAGGGTGGGGAGAGACTGGCACAGGTTGCCCAGGGAGGTTAATTCTCTGTGTGCTGAGGATCATCTGGAGCTGGGGGTGAGCAGGGAGAGCTCACTGGCCGCCAGCTAGCAGGAGCTCTGGGGGTAACAGGAGAGAAACCCACATGGAAAAATGGTGTCCTTGGACCTGGTGCAGTGAGTTTCCTTGTGAAATTCCATGCTTCCCCTCTGGTTAGGCTGTGGAGCAGGTCTTTGTGTCAGTCCTCAGCTGTCTGCTGCTCAGCAGCAGGTCAGTGCTGTGAGAATCACTCAGCAGAGCAGATCTTACCCGAGGGTGTGTTTGGTGCCCATGCTGAGCTGCTGGAGGCTTCCAGAGTGTGCTGGTTTGAGGCTAATTGGAATATTTTAATAGAGAAAATGATATTACAGGCTGTGAAAGGGAAACAATGGTGATGTCTGCTGCACTCATAGGCTTGCTGAGATGGATAAGAATAAGAACTCAAAACATAGATGAGACAGACTCTGGGGCACAGTGTCTCAGGCTGTCTAGCAGCTTCTTGCTTTCTCTTCTCTGCCAAGTAACCTCACTAACCACTTTCCTTCTAACACCCCTGGCCAATCCTCCAAACTCACCTGGCACGTAAGGCAGACCCTGGGGTAAGGCAGAGGGGTGGGGAGAAGGTGGAAGGGTGGTTGGGAGCCCCTCCTGGGGACTCTGATGTCTGGGAGGGGAATTGTGTTTCTGTATCACCTTTAACTTGGATCTCTCTGTCACTGTTCCTGTCTGTTGTGCCTGTCTCTGCTTGTACCTTGTGCTGAGCTGTAAACAGAGCTTCAGGCCTTAACTTCCAGCTGGCTGAGCCTAGTCTGGGGGATTTTACAAAGTATGGGGGGCAGGGAACTCCCAAACCATTATACAGAGCTTGAGAGCAAAGTCCAGTGCTGGGTACTGCATTAGCTCCCAGGGAGCACTGCACATCACCCCGGGGGCTGCCTCCTGAAGTGGGGCTCAAGGCTCTCCACAGAAGGTCTCTGTTCATGTGCTGCTTGCCCTGGTGCTGCTGGGCAGAGCAGAGCCCTCTGGGCTCCTCCTGTGCCCCTGTGCTTCGCTGTCTGAGAAGGGCAAGCTTCTGCTGTCCTCCTGTGGAGAGTTTGGGCTGCTGGGGGGTGCCAGCACTGCCCATGCTGCTCTGCTTGTCCCCTTGTGCTTCAGGGACAGCACTGTCAGCCCCAGCTGCAGGCTGTGAGTTTGGGGCAGACCTCCACTGCTCATCTGTCCCAGCACCTGCAGGGTCACAGCATGCCCTGAGTGGGCTGGGGGCTGGAAGGCATGTGGCTGGCTTGAGGGTCTCTGCAAGTGCTCAGGGTCAGGTTGTACTGGTTTGAGGCTAATTAGGATATTTTNGTTTGGTGAGTTCAATCATCTGGGCAGAAGTTTCAGGACTGCAGGCTGCTGTGTTTTAGTCCCACTTGAGCCTGTGCTGTTCTGGCTGGCCTGAGCCAGGGGAGTCTCCTGCTTCTCCTGGCCCCTGCTGCCAAAGCAGAAGAGAAGCAGGAGCTGCTGTGAGGGAGAACAGGCTGAGTTTGTTAAATGTGGGAAGGATCTTTGTCCAGCAGCAGAGGATTGAAGTTTTCCTGGATTCATGATCTGCCTTTACAGTGTTTGGAAACATTGAAGTGAAGCCAGCAGTGAATCCTGTGGGGGAAGCATTCCCTGGCTTGACAACTCTTAGCCATCCTCCTGCCATCCTGGGAGGCTGGGAGATGCTTTATGCTCAGAGCTGCTCCAAGTCCTTTTGCTTTGTACTTGGGAGCATTTCCAAACAGCAGCTCTTTCTTGGAACAGGTTCTTGAAGCTTGGACTGCTTGTTTGGAGTCCATGGGGACACCTCAGTGGAGCTGCCCCTTCCACCTGCTGGCTGAAGGTGAAGCTGCTGCCCACAGGACCAGCAGTGCTGTCTCTGTCAGGAGAATTTTACTTGCTTCTAGTGTTAGCAACTCAGATATCTTCCTGCTTGTGACTGAGTGATGCTGCAGCTTGCTGAGAGGCTGTGGTGCCAGTAACAGCTTATTTTAATAGATCAGTGGATTGGGTTGGGTTGGAAGGGACCTCAAAGCTCATCCAGTGCCACCTCCCTGCCTTGGGCAGGGGGACGTCTCCCACCAGCTCAAGGCCTTATCCAGTCTGGCCTTCAACACCTCCAGGGAGGGGACATCCACAACCTCTCTGGGCAGCCTGTTCCAGACTTTCACCACCCATGTCCTGCAGAACTTCCTCAGCTCCACTCTAACCCTGATCTGCCTCACCTCCAAACCATTCCTCCTTGGCCTGGCTCTAGACACCCTCAGCAAAAGTCTCTCTGCAGCCTTCCTACAGAATCCCTTCAGGCACTGGCAGCAGCTCTAAGGTCCCCCTGGAGCCTTCTCCTCTGCAGGCTGCACTCCCCCAGCTCTCTCAGCCTGTCCCCATAGCAGAGGTGCTCCAACCCTTGCAGCATCTTTGTGGCCTCCTCTGGCCTCACTCCAGCTCTGTGTCCTGCTTCTGCTGAGGTTGTTATGTTTGGGGGGGGTTCTTATGTTTGAGGGTTTTTTTAAACCACCCAGGGTTTGTCTTGCCCTTCCCTTGCTGCTTTGGCTCTCTGTGGTGAGCATTGGGTGTTGGTCATTCCACTGAAAGGTTCCTCTAACCCTTTGTCTTCTTCTCATGCTTTTAGCCACTGATGACATCGTTAAAGTTGAAGTCTGGGATGTTGTTGACAAAGGTAAGGTTTGCCATTCCCCTGCTGATGGACTCTCATTGGCCTTTCTCAGCTGTAGCTGAAAATGTACCTGAAGTTCAGAAGTTGTGCATTTGGAGCAGTGTCTCTACTTCTGCTCTTCAAGTGCTGGAAGCCTTCTGTAGTAGAGGAGGCTCCTATGGTGCAGCCACTGCTTGGAATCTGAACTTCAAGTGAAATCCAATATTCAGCAGTGGTTATTTGATGTGCTCTGGGACAGGTGAAATGCCTGTTGCAGCTGTTTTCAAATGGGCTGAACTCCACACTTCATTTTTACTCCTTTGTCATTTGCTGCCTGTTCAGACAGCTCCTGAGCTCTTTGTTGTTCATGGAAGTTCCTCCTGAGCTGTTTCTGTAGCCTTAAACAGACAGAATCTTCTCTGCAGCAAGTAATGGATGCAGGAGGGAAGGGTGAAGGAGGAGCCAGAAAATGCAGAATCTCTGCTGAGTGCTCAGCCAAGGCAGCATTCTGGTGTCTAAACACAGCTTTTATTAGCTCTCCATTTCTGTCAGAGTATAAAGTTTGGTGCTTTAAAAAAACCCAAACCCTCCCCAAACAAATGTGAAGACACAGTCTGGATGCAGTGCACATCTGGGAGCAGTGGAATCTGCTGCTGGAAGGGGTTGGGGTGCAGGTGTAAATCTGAGCAGGCTGCTGTGTAGCCCCAAATGCAGATGCTGCTTTGTGAGCTGTCTTGTACAGTCACAGATTGCCCTGGGTTGGAAGGGCCCCTCAAAGCTCATCTTGTCCAGCCCCCTGCACTCAGCAGGGACACCTCCAGCTAGAGCAGGCTGCCCAGGGCCACATCCAGTCTGATCCTGAATGTCTGCAGGGACAGGGCCTCAGCCACATCCCTGGGCAGCCTGTGCCAGTGTCTCACCACTGTGAGCATTGCCAGGAAAGAGCTCTGCAGGTGAGCATCTCTTGCTCTGTGGGTTGTGCTCCTGCTTTCTGTGCTTCTGTCCCTCAAATCTGTTGACCAAAGGAACTGACACTTTTGTGGGGTTTCTGGTTTGGCTGCTGCTGCCTTTGCTGCAGCCTGGGCTGGAGCCTGTGCTGACAGCTGAGTGCAGCACCTCTGCCCTGCCCCTTAGCAAGTGGTAGCAGCAGTGAAGGAGGTGAGCACAGCAGAGAGTGGGAAGGGAGAAATGCAGCTTTGGATGGTAGCTAAATTGTATTTAAAGTAGTAAAAAAGAAAAGAGGATGGAGCAGCTGGAGTTCAGCTGTGTGATGGAGCCTTTGGGTTAACCTTCAGCCACTCTTCAGGTCCTGGGCACTTCATCTCTTCTCCTAAAGCCCAGAGCTGCCTGTGTGGGCAGGCTCTGGCTCAGGCTGGGGTTACTGAGGAGCTCAGTCCCCTTGCAGTGCAGGCCCTGGCACAGCATGGTCAGGGCTGGGAGCTGAGCAGAACATCTGTTTGCTGCCATGGATCTGTGCTCAGAGAAGCTGTTCAGAGTCAGCTGCTCAGGCTGGGGAGGTGGCAGGGGCTGGGAGGGCCGGAGGAGGTTTGCTGCACACAGATGCTGAGAGTCCTCTTCTGCCCCTGCTTGCACTGCTGCTGGTGTTAGTCTCAAGAGACTCCACTTCAGATCCTTTTGAAATCACACTCTTTATTTAAGCTCCCCACTGGTGGACCACAGCTCTGTGTTCTTATGTAACCAAACCTTCCCTGCTGCCCTAGCACTGTGGGTTCCTGGTAAGGACAACTTCAGGAAGGTGCAGATGAAGCAGTAAGAGCTTGCTCATAGCCTCCATCCATGTTATCTCATGACGTTTTTGTTCTTCCTTCTGTATGCTTAGGACAAAAATTCCTCCTGCGTGATGCTTTTGGTGAGAGCAACACTAATGTAGCCTCTAGACTCTGAGTAGTGAAGTTTCCAATGCTGCCAAGACCTGATCCTCCTCCTCCTCCTCTTCCTGACCTGCCACATCCTGGCTAACTGCACATTTAGAGGGGTACAGAATGCTGCATTTATCAGGCTGGGTTTGAAGCTGCCCAAAATGCATGCTCAGAACATGCAGTTCCACAGAGGTGGTTTTCCAGGCTAAATTTTGTTGCCATTTTTGTCCTCATTTTGGAAGAATTCACAGAATGGGTTGGGTTGGAAGGAACCTTCAAGATCAT
This sequence comes from Ramphastos sulfuratus, assembly GCA_013399055.1. Classification (NCBI taxonomy): domain Eukaryota; kingdom Metazoa; phylum Chordata; class Aves; order Piciformes; family Ramphastidae; genus Ramphastos; species Ramphastos sulfuratus. The sequence goes on from WBNM01021078.1 coordinate 14,250, forward strand.
CTAGATCCAACCCCCCTGCCATGGGCAGGGGCACCTCCCACTAGCCCAGCTTGGGCAAAGCCTCTTCCAACCTGGCCTTGAATTGTTCCTTGCTAGAGGAAATTCAGAGCCCTCATTGAGATGAAGATGTTTGAAAGCATCATTGAAAGCCTGAGGTGGGGATGGAGCCAGACTGGCCCAAAGGTGCAGTTCTCAGCTCTAGTCTTGTAAAGCAGCTTCAGCCTCTGCAGTGCTGCTGTTCTTCATCTCTCCCTCTGGATGTGCACAGGAGGGCCTGGGGGCACCTTAGAAGTTGCACCTGAAAAACTTCATGTACAGTGCCCTGAGGTTAAATGTGGCTTTGCTCAGTGCCCTTTGTCCTGACACTGGCAGCAGTGTGCCTGTCTCTGGTGGCTTTGCTCAGTGCCCTTTGTCCTGACACTGGCAGCAGTGTGCCTGTCTCTGGTGGCTTTGCTCAGTGCCCTTTTTCCTGACACTGGCAGCAGTGTGCCTTGCTGTCTCTGGTAGCTCAGCAGTGCACTTAGGTTGTCCTTTCAGAGCATGCAGGAGGCAGATTCTTGGTCCTCCCTGGCTGCTGCCTTGGTGTCCTTTATTTAGGCAGAGGTTTTCTTTGGCAGCTTGAGGAGATTTGTTGTGAGAACCTAGAGCCTGAGGGGTCACAGAGTGCACTGAAGCAGTGAGAATGACCCTACCCTGCTCTGCTGCCCTGCTCCTCTTGCCCTTCATGCTTGGGATTTCTGCTTTTCAGGTGCACACTCCCTGGAGCAGGTCCCTGCAGCCTCCTTGGGCCTGCACAGGGAGCAGGGCTCTTTGGTAAAGTCCTAAGTGGTTCAGCTCACCTCCAGCTATGGCTTGTCCTGAACTGTGTGTTGTAAAGGCCGCCTCCTTTGGCGCCCCTCGGGGCAGAGGCCGCCTCCTTTGGCGCCCCTCGGGGCAGAGGCCGCCTCCTTTGGCGCCCCTCGGGGCAGAGGCCGCCTCCTTTGGCGCCCTTGGAGCTGATAGAACATAGCAAAGATCTCTCTCAGCAGCACTCACAGCCCTGACTCATCTCCTGGCTTTGCAGCAAGTTGTGTAACTACTGCAGGCCATAAAGCTGCAACAGATCCTGAATGTAGATGAGTCAAGAACAGTTCTGGTTGCCTGTCTTGGCTGCTTCCAGCATCTCTTCCCGTACACTGAAGAGCTCAAATTGTAGGGTTTGTTTTTGCTGTTGCCCCCTGAACATCATAAACACTTTCCTCATACTGGAGATTCCTTCCCTCTCCCAGCTCCCTCAGCCTTCTCCCTCCCAGGCAGGTGCTGCAAGAAGGAGGAAAGCTCAGAGTCCATATTTCTGTTACTTTCAGATGTCAGTTTGAGAACTCAGGGCATGCAAATGCTGTAGACATCTGGATGGAGCCCAGAAGCTTCTCCCTTGCACCAGGGACAGTGCTGGAGGCTGTGCTGAATCCTTGCTGTCCTGCAGCAATGCCAAGGGATGTGGAGCTGCAGAGGCTCTCACAAAGCCAGCCCCCAGTGTTCAGTAAGCACTGTAGAGCTCTGGGCACTGCTGCAAGGTTACCTGGTTGCAGTCTTGCTGTTGTGCCTGTGAGTAAGGAGCTGCCTTTGCTCTGGGGAGAGAAGCTCAGCAACTGCAACATGAAGATCCTTAGTCTTTGACTGAGGCTCCTAAACTACACCTCTGCAACCTTACAGGTGGGACCTTCTTCATTGCACTGTGCCCTTCCCTTGGCACCAGGGGTTGCATCTCTTCACTCTGATATCTTGTCTTTGTCACACACACACTGGGAGGGGTTGGAAGAGAGCTCAAAAGAACAAATCCAACCCCCCTGCCAGAGCAGGATCACCTGGAGTAGGTCACACAGGAACCCATTCATACAGTCATGAAATGGTTTGGGTTGGGAGGGACCTCCAGAGCTTATCCAGTCCAAGCAGGGACATCCTCCACCAGATCAGGTTGCTCAGAACCTTGTCCAGCCTCACCTTGGATATCTCCAGACATGGGGCCTCAGCTACCTCCCTGGGCAACCTGTTGCAGTATTCAGCACCCTCATGGTGCAGAACTTGTTCCTAACATCCAATCTCAATCTGCTCTGCTCTCATTTCAAGCTATTGTCCCTCATCCTGGCACTCCCAGCCCTTGTCCAAAGTCCCTCCTCAGCCTTCCTGCAGCCCCTCCAGGTACTGGAAGGCTGCACTAAGGTCTCCCTGGAGCTTTCTCTTCTTCAGACTGAGCAATCCCAGGTCCCTCAGCTTGTCCTTGTAGGAAAGGTTTCTCCAGCCTCTGATCATCTCCGTGGCCTCCTGACCCCTCTCCATCAGGTCTATGTCCTTCTTATGTTGAGGACTCCAGAGCTGGCCCCAGCCCTGCAGGTGAGGTCTTCCCAGAGCAGAGGGGCAGGATCTCCTCTCTCCATCTCTGCCCGCACTGCTTAAGATGCAGCCCAGGCTGCTCTTGGCCCTCTGGGCTGCCAATGCCCATTGCTGGCTCCTGCCCAGCTCCTCCTCCACCAGCACCCCAAGTCCTTCTCTGCAGGGCTGCTCTCAGGACACTCAGCTCCCTCAGCCTTTCCTCATAAGGAAAATGTGGTCTGGCTCCTCCTGCAGCCTTGGTTCCAAAAATAGAGGCTGTGCATGAAGGTGCCCACACATGAGCCTTCCAGCTGTCACTGCTTGGGAGATGACCTCCTTTAGAGCAGTGATGAGCAGCATGTGAGGCCTTCTCTCCTTCCTCTTGAGACATGCATCAAGCCCAAAGCAGGGAGAGGCCTGTGAGGCTTTGGTCAGGCTCAAAGCACTGATTGTAGATGTGTCCAGCTTAGAAGGAATCTCAGTTGCTTGGCACAGGAAGAACTGTGAGGAGTATTTGTGGCTGTTTGCCTTCTGTTTCAATCTCTAGAAATTCAGGTCATGCCAGGCAGAATTTAGCAGCAGCTCCAGAATCTGTAAGGTTTTGACATTCAGGGAAGCCACACAAATGCCACTGACCTGAAAAGGCCTGAGGTGGGAAAAGGCATTTGTGTCCTGGCCAGCCACACTGTCAGCTGTGCTGGCAGAGATCAGAGCCTGTACTGGATTCCCCAGGGAAGCACTGCAGGGCTGGGTAGGATCAGGATTTGTGGCTTTGCCCCTTTCAGAGGTCAGCAGTGAGGTGACCCAAGGGGAGCAGACATTCTGCAGAGCTGCACAGGAGCACCCCAGCAGCCCTGCTCACCTGAGATGGAATCTGCTGCCTTATCCCACAGCATTAAACCTGCTGAAAGCCTGAGTGCTTCACAACTCCTTGCCCTGTCTGCAGAGGGAATCAAAGCCTTTGTTCCACATGCAGCCCGTGGCAGGACCAGGAGTCTGACAACCAGTCCCTGCTAATCAGGAGTGGAGCAGTTGGTAGCAGCTATTTTGGTCCCAGTGAGGCAGAGCCTTCTGAAGAGTCAGTGGGAGGGTTTTCTGCAGGTGCACCCAAGCTGCCAACAGGTTCTGTTGTCAGTGACATGAGGAATCTCTAGGAAGAAGGAGTTCCAAGGCTCTGCCTTTGTCATTTAGTTCTTTCATCATTTTTTAGTCTAGGGGAATAGAGGCCAGGATCACTCAGAAGCAGAGATCTTAGCTGCTGTCACTAGCAGCTGGGAGGTGTTCACTGCCTCAAACAGAGCTCAGCTGCTGCAGGGTGCATCTGCTCAGGCTGCTGGGCACAGGCAGGCAGCAAACAGGCCTGGGGAGTGAGGAGAGGTTTCTGTGTGTGGTGTGTTCCACACTGAGCTTCTGTGCAGGAGGTGAAAGATGTCCTGCACCAGGAAATCCAGTACCTGGTTCACAGAATATGTTGGGTTGGAAGGGACCTTCAAGCTCATCCAGGTCCAACCCCTGCCATGGGCAGGGACACCTCNCAAGGCCTTCTCCTGCAGGCTGCTCTCATCCACTCCTCACCCAGCCTGCGTTTGTGCTTGGGATTGCCCTGCCCAACTGCAGGCCCTTGCCCAGTTGGCACTCAGCTCACTGTGTGTACCTGGTGTCTTCTCCATCTGCAGCCTTACAGATCTGGAAATGTGATTCCAACTGCTGGAATGCAGAATTTTCAGGCAGCCTAAGGTCTAAATCCCCCCAGCTCTTTCCAGGGGGTGCTGAGTCTAATGCCAGCAGTGCATTCTTGTCACAACTTTCTTGTTGTGGACTTCCTGCAGGGCTTGTTGAAGCTGTCAGAGAAGGAGAGGTCTCAGGGCATCTGGTTCCCAGTCTCAAGGGCTGTATTCCATTGCCTCAGAGGAAGCAGATGGGTTGGGGAGGAACTGCAGATTCCTCCTGCTGGGACTGCAGGGCTCATCTCTGCAGAGACTCTCTAGGGTCTGCTCCAGGTGTTTAACCTGTTGCCTCCTGCACTTCCCTGTGAGCTAAATCAGCTTTGCCTCTCCTCTGGCTCACTTTTCTGTGCTTGTCTCTGGACCATGTGGCTTTGGATGGTGTCTCTGGAGGGTTTCCTTTCTGCCGGTGACCACCAGACCTGACCCTCATGCACACGTGGGCTGTGTCTGCTCTGCTTCTCCCCAGCTCCCTTTGCCACAGTTTGTTTGGGTTTGCTTCCATTTCCCTCCTGTAAACTCTGCCTTGCTTATAAATTGTCACAGTCTGCTCCTACCCCTTTTGGATTTATTTTGCTGTGGCCACAAGTCAGCCCAAAGCACCCAGAGACCTCAGGGGACACAGCTCCTTGCTTCAGGTGATGGCATTGCTCAGGGAGGCTGCCTGGGTAATTGTGCCCTGCAGTCACAGCAGCCCAACCATCATCTTGCTTCTTCAATGAGACATAAAATGCACCAAAGCAGCTTCCCTTGTTGCTCAGGGGGTGCACCAGACCCTGTGTCATTCAGTCATGGCTTTAGGCTGCGTTCAGCTCCCCCCAGACTCTCTTCCTGTGGCTCTGTGACCCAGGCTGGCTGCTGCTCCTGAGCAGGGCACCTGGTACTGCTCAGCAGGCCATGCCTGTCCCACCCCTCCTCATCCCCCATGCTTACAGTAGAGGTTGGATCTGCTTCAAGGTTGTGCTGACAGTGCTGTGCTCCTACCCAGACCCACCCTGAAGTTCTCTGCCCCACATAATGTGCCTTTTTTTTTTTTTTTCCTTTTCTTACATTTCTCTTTAAGGAAAATGCAAAAAACGAGGAGATGGTTTGAAGCTGGAAAATGACCCTCAGGAGGTGAGTCACAGATGGCAGCCTCTTAGCAGGAGGCCTCAGTCCACCTTTGGGCCATAGACACTGAGTTCTATATTTGCTTCCCTTCAAGGCCAGCCTGGTGGGTGGTAGGGGCAGAATGATCCCTGATGCTCCTCACTCCTTTGTGCATTTGCTTCCTGTTCCTGCCCTCAGCACAGCTTTGCTGCTCTCTCATTCTGTCTTTTGGCAGTGACTGTGCCCCAGGTGTTTGCTTAGAAGCTTTGTACCTGTCTGCAGCTGGGCCAGGGCAAGAAGTCCTTTTGTAATGGATTCCTTGTGAGACTTTCCAGAGTCCCTTGATGCCCTGCTCTGGCTGCTGCCTAAAGCTGGGCCAGTGCGTGCCTCTCAATGCCCTTTGAAATGCAGAGGAGGAAGTGGCAATGGAGGTGCCACAGGAGTAAAGAGGGAGGCTTCCTCCAGGCCTTTGCACCAACGGTTAGGCAGACCACAGCACTGTGCTCCCCACCCCCTCTGGGTGCTGCCCTTCCCTGCCAGCTCCTGGAAAAGCTGGATGGGAAAATTCCTCTCCAAAGCCCTGATCCCATGATCTCTGCTGCAGCTCTTAAAGAGCTTTCTTGGTCCTGCTGAGGGGAGCACCCCTGGGGAGCTCAGACCCTGTCCTGGTACCTGCTCCTAGGCTGTGTTGCTTAGGCTGAGGGAAGGCAGAGACCTCATCACTCACTGCTGAGCTGAGTCATGCCAGTGAAGGACATCTCTTGCCCCAGGCTGCCCATCCTGCTCCACCTGTGTAGGCAGATGGGGAGAACCTGACACTGTGATTCCCTTCCAAAAAAAGCCTCAGTGAGCATAGCTGCTGCTGCCCTCACCAGCCTGGTGCTTGGTGTCCTGCTGGGAAGAGTGGGAATTGGTCCATCTGCACTGAAGGGCAGCAGGAGTCTTGGAGGTCAGGTTGTGGCCAGTACTGTGCTTTGCAGCCCAGGTGATGGAAAGCAAACCAGAGACTGATAAATGCTCTGAGCCGTGGAAGGAGAAGCTGTGCAGAAGCTACAGCTGGGCTTGGTACAGCAGGACCATTAGAAGCACAGTGAGTGCTTGGGCTGGCAAAGAGGTGAATGGGAGCTGTGTCCTCTCTTCTGTCCTGGAGGGAAGTGTCTTGCCAGCACAGGGGAGGGGGCAGGGCTGGGTTTTGTCCTGTACATTTTGTCAGACTGACATCAGGAGCTGTGTGTCCTGCTGCTGTGGGCAGTAGAAGCTACAAAGCACCAAGTGTCCTGTTTAAGTGATGGTTGTGTGGAGCCCACAGAGCCACAGAATGTCAGGGGCTGGAAGGGACCTCCAGAGAGCATCCAGCCCAACCCCTGCCAGAGCAGGGCACCCAGGGCAGGGCACACAGAACACATCNTCACAAACACTTCTGACAGTGGCTGTCACTTCAGGAGGTTTCCCTGTTTGGGGCTGTGTTCTGGGCAAGCCTGAAGCTGAATCCAATTCCTGACTGCTGCTTTTGCTCTTGTTTCCTCAGGCAGAGTCAGAGCTGGCTCTGGATGCAGAGTTCCTGGATGTCTACAAGAACTGCAATGGCGTTGTGATGATGTTTGACATCACCAAGCAGTGGTAAGGCACCAGCAGAGGCAGCACCACCTGCTCCTCACCTCTGCACTGGAAACTGAGGCCTCCTGCACCTCCTGGCTCCCAGATGGGCTGTGGGGCTGAGCAGGAGTTGAAGCAAGCTTGGCTGGCCTCATCCTCTGACGTGGCTTTGGATGCACTCCTCTGCTGGGCTGCTTTGCAACAGGCAGGCTGCTGCTGGGCTACAGCAGGCTGAGCCTGGCAATGAGTGCCACTGCAGGTGCCAAGTGCACAGCACGTTACCAGACCTGCTCTGCAGCACAGGGGAGTGCCAGAAAGACATTCCCAGAGCCTGGTATCCGTGACAATGATTTAGAGGCCCTGGCCTGTGTGGATGCACAGCAGTAATGAGCTGTTCACTTGGCACATCTGCTGAGGAGGGGAGAAGCATGCAGAAGCCAGAGTGACAGGGGTGGGAAGAGCTCTTGCCTTGGGCTGGAGCTGCTGCTTGGTGTGGGGCAGTGAGCCCAGGGGCAGCTGCAGGAAGGGCATCTCGTACTGAGCCATATGGCTCTGTAGGACACAGTCACAGATTGGATTGGGTTGGAAGGGACACTCAGAGGGCATCTTGTCCAGACCCCCTGCAGGCAGCAGGAACACCTCCAGCCAGAGCAGGCTGCCCAGGGCCACAGCAGGTTTCACCTTGAATATCTCCAGGGCTGGGGCCTCAACCACACCCCTGGGCAAGCAAAGGGCAATGCTGCTACAGGAGGTGCTGGTGGCAGTGGATTGTTGTCTACTTGGGTTTGAGTAAAGAATGAAACAAATCTACCTGCAGTTCTGGGGGCCCAGCACAAGAAGGATCTGGAGCTGCTGGAGAGGGGCCAGAGGAGACCACCAAGATGCTCAGAGGCTGGAGAACCTCTGCTGTGGGGATGGACTGGGAAAGTGGGGGCTGTGCAGCCTGCAAAAGAGAAGGCTGCAGGGAGAGCTCAGAGCAGCTTCCAGTGCCTGAAGGGGCTGCAGGAGAGCTGGGGAGGGACTTTGGACAAGGGCTGGCAGTGGCAGGCGGAGGGGCAATGGCTTTGAGCTGGGAGAGGGGAGAGTGAGAGTGGAGATGAGGAAGAGATTGTTGAGAGGGAGGGTGGGGAGAGACTGGCACAGGTTGCCCAGGGAGGCTGTGGCTGCCCCTGCCTGGAGGTGTTGACGTCCAGGCTGGCTGAGGCCTTGAGCAAGCTGTGCTGGTGGGAGGTGTCCCTGTCCATGGCAGGGGTTGGCACTGGACGAGCTTTAAGGTCCCTTCCAGCCCAACCCATTCCATGGATCTTTCAGATATTTCTCTGGGAGCCAAAGCAGCTTCCAGAAGCATTTTGCACAGAAGTGTGGGGGTTTTTTTCTCCTTTCTCTCTGCTCCGTGCCTGGAGCTGCCCACAGGAGGATGTTCCCCACTCACCTGCCTGTGTCTCTCTCTCTCCTCTGCTGAAGGACATTCAACTACATCCTGCGGGAGCTTCCCAAGGTGCCAACCCACGTGCCCGTGTGTGTGCTGGGGAACTACCGGGACATGGGGGAGCACAGAGTCATCCTGCCTGCCGACGTGCGCGACCTCATCGACAGCCTGCACAGGTGCGCCCCGGGGGCACCGCTCCTGCCCTGCACCCTGTTCTCACCCTGCCCCCACCCTGCCTCCTGCCCAGCTCCCAGCCCATCCTGCCTGCGCCCTGCCCCCACCCTGCCTCCTGCCCAGCTCCCAGCCCATCCTCCTGCAGCCCCTCAGCCAGCTCCTGGGCTCTGCCACCTCCCGGTGTCTCAGCTGGCAGCTCACAGGGTGGGCTTTCTCCTGTAGTCCCGGGGAGGTGTGGCTGTGCTCCTGGGCACAGGGAGGCCCTGCCAGTGTAGCCTGCAGGAGGCCTTCTAAGAGTTCATCTTCTTTCTGGGTAGTCCTTCCTTGTGGAGCAGCCCTCTTCATATAGAATCATAGAGTCATAGAATGGTAAGGTTGGAAGGAGACCTCAAGGATCATCCAGTTCCAACCCCCTGCCACAGGCAGGGACACCTCCCACTAGCACAGGTCACTCAAGGCCTCATCCAACCTGGCCTTGAACACCTCCAGGGAGGGAGCAGCCACAACCTCCCCGGGCAACCTGTGCCAGTGCCTCACCACCCTCACTGTAAAGAACTTCCTCCTGACATCTACCATCTGTTCTCTCTCCCTGAGACAGGCCTCCTGGCTCCTCCTATTTCCGCTATGCTGAGTCTTCCATGAAGAACAGCTTTGGCCTCAAGTACCTGCACAAGTTCTTCAACATCCCCTTCTTACAGCTGCAGGTAAGACAGAGTGCCCTTGCTGTGCTGGCTGGGTGGGACAGATGGCATTTGTCCTGTCTCTCTGCTGGCAGTTTGCTCTTTGAGGTTTCTTTTGTTATTAAAGGAGCCTGTTGGGGTTTTGGTTTTAATTCAATGATGTCAGTGCAGTGCTGATGGGACTTGAACACATCTGCTTGTGGGGGGGCTCCTCTGCTGCCTGCACAGGCACCTCTGGAGAGAGGCTCCAAGGCAACACTGGCAAGAAAATTGCATCCTGTGGTGTAATTCCCAAGTGAGAGAAGGTGCATGAGCAGTGCTGCTTGGCTGAGCCTGAGAGGAGGAGCTGAGCTGAGGTCAAGGTCAAACATGTGCTGAAGGTCTTTGCCCTGATCTGCTTGGATCCCCTGCACAGAGGTCCAGGTCTCTTATTTCCTTCATAATTGAGGCTCCATGGGTGGACTGAGTGGAAAAGCCAAGGCTGGATGGGCACAGAGGGTGCAGTTCTCAGCTCTGGTTCTTGGAAGATCACTTTTTAGGGTCACCTCACAGGAGTTGTTTGGGATCAGCAGCCTGGGCTGTGGGTGAATGTTCACAGGATGGGTTTGCTTGAAAGGGACTTTAAAGCTCAACCCCTGCCATGGGCCCCTGCCATGGCACAGC